>BMAW01059815.1:80172-160238 GCA_019974015.1 Nephila pilipes | reverse complement strand
TACTCAATACATATGATAAAATTCAACTGAATTTCCATTTCATCCATTTCAAATTAACCAACTCTAAATGTTTGCCTCTTTTCTGGATATGGTTGCTTACAGCTGCAAAATATATATATATATATATATATATATATATATATATATATATATATATATATATATATATATATACTATATATATATATATATAATCTCTTTATCGATCAATAACTCAGAGACTACCACCCCAGAGATGGCGCTCGTAGTAAACCCAGTAACCAGGTCTTTCAGAGTATAACAGGAAACGTGTCAAAATTTTGCAAATTCGATCAGTTAGGAAAAGGTTTTTTGAAGTGAAATTGAAAAGTTTTTTCAAGTGGGTGCCGTAGTTGAACGATGGAACAAAAACAGCAACAGGTCGATGATTCAGAGCTGTTTATCGCTATTTACTCATAACAAAAGATTTCTTGCGGAAAAAAAAAAAAAAAAATTTTGGAGGAAAAAAAAAAAAAGATTTGGAAAAGCGTTGGAATGATTGTATCACCTAAAAGGTGATTAACAAAAGGTGTTATGTTGATGAATAAAAAAAAAAATTTTGCAAAACGTTGTTTCAATTTTAGACTCGGAGTTATTGATCGATGTATTTATATATATATATATATATATATATATGACGGTGTATAATGATTTAAAATTTAATTTAGTTATTCTTCTTATTAGTAATTTAATTTTCTATTTTGTTCCAGTCTCTAATTCAAAGAAATATTTTTATCTTTATTTATTGATCCAATTACAAAATTATCTCTGATTAGATCACGTGTTCGTAAAATTTGCTTAATCCGCTTCCCATGATGATAAATCATCAAAAATAATCCTTACTTAACTCTGTCTATAGCCAAGACGTCCCTAAAACCTCACTCCTATGCCACATGGTCTATTACATCTAGGTTGGAAGGAAATCCATACAATAAAACTGATTACGGTGAAAATACTGTCTTCTGATTTTTCTGCGTTGTATTGTATTTATTTATCAAACGGCGGAGTAGTATCTCCCCATCTTGGGAATATACTGTCTCTCTGAACTGTAGTAAAATAAACAATAGTTAAGAAAGCGTTTTTTAGTTCAATGAAGTAATTTTACAAAGAAACATTACACACAAACACACACACACATACATATATATACTATATATATATATAGGTATATATATATATATATATATATAAATACAGGCTTACAAATGCTGCACATCTCTACAAGCACACATGTATAAGAAAAAAGAATTGTATTGTTTTTTTTTGAAATTTCTCCTCTATCTGAAACCTCAAGATTTTTTAAACTATGCAGATATTATGTAGATTTTACCTTTTAGAGTTACCTAAAGGAGTTAATAAAAAAAACGAGAATTACTTCAAATTGATAAAATATATATATTGAAAACAGTTTGAACAAAGTGCATTTTACATTTGTTGTATTTTATATTTGAACAAATGCAATAAAATTATTAAAAAATTTAATTAAAGACTGCTACTAATGGCTATGTAAATATTTCTGGCATTGACATCTTCTAAAATATTTCTCTTAAAAGAAAATATTACATGTACCGTTTAAAAAAACAATCCGTGTATTATGTTTTAATCAGTATAGAGATTGAAAAGCATGTTTCATTTTCAACGTCTGAATCAGTTTCAACGCAAACTTTAAGGTAATTTAAAAATTTAAAAAAAATTGGAGTCGAAACTTGTTACTGATTGTTCTAATATCCTTAAAAGTACTCAGGTATTTTAGATTCAGTTCTAATTGAGATTTAGTTCTTGTCATTTTGACGGATGTTCTGTTATAGTTTCTGTAATGATGGCCTTCATGTTTGAGTGTGACATGAATAAACAATAAATGAATCAATAATATTAAGTTAAAAGTAAAATGAGGCTGGCGAAGTTTTTTTTGAGGAGCTTGTACTTCTGTATGAATGAAGTAATAAAAATGTTTTTATACATGTTTCTGTATGAAACTATCCTCTTAAAATAAATTTACTTTTTTTATCTCTCTATAAAAAAATTTTTTAAGAATTTATTTCACTACTGTTTCAAAGCCTAGTGAATTAAATATTGTTTATTTTATAGTGATATATTTTTTTAAAAGCTAGAAATAAATAATTTTGATTGATTGATTGTGTTAACGTTGTTCTCCACAATTGACGACCCTGAACACTAAGCAAATGCGGACACGAAATGCCAATGCATAAAAGCTGAAAGTTTCTTAGCATAAAATTAGTCCCTTCTGAAATGGGATAATGTGAAGTACATAATAATTCCTATAATAAATCACAAGTTAAATAATTAAAACCCTTGAAATATTACTAAAAGCAAAACAAATTGTGATTGTTATTAGTGTTATAATCCTACTGATGACTTAAAAAGCAAAATCACTTCAAAGATATTTCGAAATTTAATGCTGGAATTTGCAAGAAAATCAGAACACACTTACTACTTCTGCTCGACGTAGCTAATAAATATTATTACCGAATTTTTTTGTATATTATTTCAGAATTAAATTTCTTCAGTAGTATTTAGATTTAAAAAAGAATCATTTCCCGAAATACTTATCAATTTTGAGTTATTAAAATGTCAGATTAAGTAATAATTATGCTTTGTGTGTCTTATTACAGATAATGTGACGTTATATATATAATTCCTTTGAAAAAACTTTAGTTATACATACGGAAATATGCCTGTGCAATTTATCTAGAATACGTCCTGTGCAATTAGTCATAATAAAAAAATTAATATCATCGGAATTAGTTGAAAAAAGAAATGGTAACATAATAGTTCACAAAAATGAAGTAGGTAGCATAACATTTCACACATAAAATAGAGTGAAATATAAATCCTACTCATCCCATTTCCTTCTGGTTTGTCACATTTAATTGAACATTTCTATCCTCACGCACAAACTCTTGTTACCGACTTGTTTAATGACATCCGTTCTTTGAAATTCCATTAATCCCTATGTCATTTTGGAAGTCGTTATGTCACTACACATGTGCATCTCTTGGTGCAAACGGTAATTCGATTAGGTTTATCAACTCTCTTTCGCATTGGTACTTCCGGACGCCCCTAATCTAAATGGACCTTGTTTGATTCAGTGAAAATAAAAGAGAATCTGAAAATGAATTGCATTCGATAGTTACTTTTGTCTCCGAATTAGCGAAGATTTATTTGCACGCCTTCTGTTGTCAGTTTGCTTTTTTGGGAACTTCAACATTTTATTTAATTTGCTTGTGGCAAAATGTAAAATGTGAATTAGTAAAACATCAGGTGAGTCTGATTATCGGCATAAATTAAAATTAAGAAGACATTTAGTCAGGAATGAATACAGTTTTCGATATCTTTATATTATCTTTTATTAAACATATCGAATAATTGATAAACATATATGAGCAATTTTTCATAATATCTTAATACCGATCATGAATTTTATTGTATGCATACTCATATTTACAAAAGAAATTGCAACATTGAAACAGTTTATACATTTGGAGAGAGAATTTTCAATGCTACTATATTCTAGTGTAAAGACAAATGGCATGAACATAGAAATATTTAGGAAGAACGTTTTGATTGAATAGACAAGATAAACAGTTATATAGCAGCAATACGTAACTTGGAAAGAAACTTTTTGTTTGAAGAAATCCAAACACTATATTTGTAAATTATTAAATAGCATTGTTGGAAATTTCCTTTTTGATATCCCTTCATTATTTCTATGTAGTAAAAATATATTTAAATGTTTGAGTGTATGTAATACAGAGTTTTTATTCATACTGAAAGTTTTTTTTTTTTTTTTTTGGTTTCCTTTATTCAGTTCACAAAATAAATGTAAATACATTGTTACGTAATACATTAAGTATTGAAACTACGACTATATCATTCATATTTATGATCGATAAATGTTAGATTTCTGTGATAAATATAGCTCTCACTGCCTATTCCTCGATTATTTCAGCAATTAATACGAAAGATATTTAAAGTTTGTGTATTAACCACCTGGAATGATATTTAAAGTCTTTAGGATGAAGTATGGGTCATAACAATCAAAATATCAAGACATAGTGCATACGTATATATATATATATATATATATATATATATATATGTGTGTGTGTGTGTGTGTGTGTGTGTATGCATGCAAAATACTATGGTGTGTGTGAGTGCATTTTATTAATTCTCACTTAAATCTCTACTGGGTTTCATATTTGTTGAGAAAGCCTTATAATCAAACCAGTTCAGGGGATTATTAATAGAAATATTTTCTCAGCAATGGTGGGTAATAGGTAAGAAAAGAAGCAAAAATTACAAAATTCAGTTCGGGAAAATTACTAGTATTGATATAAGGTATATACAACCCTTTAATCCATTTTTATTAATATCGGATTTATCAGATATTTATTCTCTAATATTGCTTTACATGTTGTTTTTATTATCCGCTTTAATATATTCTAAGGGGTATATAAATGTCCAAGATTTAAAAGAAACACTTTTCACAACAGGTCATATAACACGCTGCATGTATAAAGTTTTGCCACTCAGTGCCTTTTGGTGTGTGATGAAATGATATTTTAGTATAGGACGATTTAAAAAATGTTCGAGAAAAGGTACAATGTCAATGACTAGATCTCTAGATCTTTCTTCAAATTTGTCTAATCATCTTAACATGCAATGTATCCAGACAGGCAAGTTCCTCAAAGACCTGCCTCCATTTTAGCAACAATTAATAATATTTTCCATTCGGAATACCAATCCTTTAATTTCACCAGGTGTTTGTTATATGCGTATTCTATATTTTCTGTATTTTTATTTCTCCCTAGAGTCGCACAGTCGCTAGTATACACGCAGATAATTGGTTTGTTTCGAATTTTGTATGTTATTCAAATATATATTTAATAAGGTCAGGATGAGAATTGAACCCTGGAACACAGTTGCTTCTATAAATGTTGGCATGAAAAATTTATTTTAATATGGATTGAGTAATTTCTATTTTGCAAATATTAATTTAACCATTCGATCAGAAGGGAATAATAATTGTATTTATTTAGTTTAAAATTAATTTAGAATGAGTAAAATGCGTTAAAAAGCTTTTTTTCATATCTAAAAGTACCACACTTGTGTATTGCTTAGTACTGAAAACACTGCACTGATCAGTTAATGCGATGGGGATAGCTCAGATTTGAAGTTACATTCATCTGCTTTAGAAATTTATGAACAGATAATGATAACTTAACCCAGAAGTTACCCCGTGGACCACTTACTCTTTTTTCTGTTTTACTTAGATCCCTTTTTGTGGTGGCTTCAAAAGAGTCAGACAGTGTAATATTTATTATCAAGCATTCCAAATCAAGGTGAAACCGAATGTATTGTTTCACTCAAAGACTTAAAAAGCAAAATGTATGGAAATGCCCCGTGGCAACGGCAATATTTACTTAAGAGGGGGGGGGGAAATGTACCAGAGAGTGACAGCTGACCAGTGAAATTTTACATTGGCTGTGTGGTTTTGGAACACTATCCTAAAAAGAAATTTTTCACTTAAAACTTATTTCTGACAACTGATGCTGAAATATTTACTTTAATAGAGTTTACAATAGATTGAAAAAGTTTAAAATTAAAAAAAAACCAAAGTTTTTATTTGTGTACCGCCTTCATTAAATAAAACGACACGAAAGGAAAATCTAGTAACATTCTTACAAGAAATAAGTATATAAAATATCAATAATTTTAACCTGATATTTACGATAGCAAAATTTTAATACTTCAAATTAGTATGTTGTTAACCTTAAATATCCTTTTCCACTTATTTCGAGTTATTTTCTTTCTGTAAGAAGAGAGCAACCTAACGAAAATCACTTTCCAAGATGTAGGAAGATAGAAATGCTATCAAAAACTACCTTAAGACAGTGTAAAATGCTAGGAACAACTCTAAAAATGTAATTAAGTAACTCTCTGAAGCCGGAATTGCTTATGACTTTCTTAGCTGCGCAAGTTCTTCGTTAGTGCTTATTCCAATCAGTTTTTCTTGTAATATGATATATGATTCTTCAATGTTACCGTATGGATTGATAATCCACTTTAGGGTGGTATATGCAAAATAACCTCAAAACCTAGTTTTAAATTCAGTATGAATTGCATGTAAATATTGAACTTAGGCTTAAATATTATTATCCTGCCAATTTGCACCAAATAGGGAAACCAGAAAATTTCTCTCCGACGTATTAGAAAAAACTAGTCTCATGAAATATAGTAAATACATTTGTTAAATACATAAACGTTGTCTGGTTTCCATTTAATTATTTTTTCTCGTTCGAATTACTTTTTACCTTTTGAAAATATTTGTTTGTTCCTGTGCTTTTTAAATTTGGGAAAACAATTGTCAGCATTGCTACTTACACTCGTATTTATAATTGACGAATTTGACAAGCACGTACAAGCACAAGTGGTATAAGTCTGTGACAGCCTTGCTGAGCTTTGGTAAATGTCTGGACTGGACAATTGTTGCTACTGAGAATACGGTCAGAATACGTTGCTACTGGTATCAAGTTTGTAAGTTTTTACACATTACAATACTATAACTACAAAGCGAAATCGTAGGTATTTACTTACTTCAGTTTATGAATTATACTTCATTGATAAAAAATTTGTTTGCTTATTATATAAGCACACAGATATATTATGGAATTTGAATTATGCATTAAGAAATTTGAGGTATGCCTAAATTTAGCGATAACCTGCGTAAATGGGACCGAGTTCCATGGACCCTATTCACATCTCATGTACCCTATTTTTTTGTTGGCACAGACTTCTTTAAAATTGGAATCTCTCCCTAGGGTTCCATTTAAACCACTGAAAATATATGATTTATCCGATAATTAATGATCTTTTCCACGAATTTTACCCGGAATGGAAGCAATAGGTCTGTAACTATGTATACAAATTGTGTTTTTATCTTACTTTAATGCCAGAACTACTGTGGTTGTTTTAAGCACTTTTAGAAAATAGTGTAACTCTGTTATATTATTCATGATGTTTGTTATCTTAAGAATTTGTAGGAGCGATATTATTTTATTACTTTATTAGTGATTTTTTCCTTACTAATCGATTGTTTTATTTTAATTTTCTTACTAAAAAAATAATTTCAAATGGTTAAAGGGATATGAAAGGGGTGTTGTTAAAATAATTTTCATTAATAAGGAAGTAGCGAATGACACGCGTAAATGGCTTACCTTTTAATAGCGTTTCTATGTATGCAATTTAATTCAAATTAATTCACTAGATTTTCAGCAAGTATTTGAGTTTTAGATGTGTTATTTAGAATGATAATTTACAAGAGATGTTCAAGGAGGAAATGTTTGAAATCTTTCTTTATAAAAGCTTTGGCTACTTCCCATGGATAATTTTCCTTAGCATCCAGACTGCTAGGAATTTCTTCCTATACATCCTTTTACTTTCGTTTAAATCATTTCGGTAACCTATGTAAAATTCCTTTAATAGTGGGGTCTGAAGCAAAGAAATAACAATTTTATGCAAAATAATTTATGATTTTTTTAAAACAATTTGGTGACATGGAATTCAGATTTCGACAGTAATCATGATAATCGTTATACAATAGAAATATAATTGATTGTATTTGAAAGGGTATACACCTAAAATTCAAATAATCGTTACATGATTTAATAATTTTCTAGAAGAAATCTAATTCATTTCAGTTATACTTGCTAAATGAGTATTAATGTATAAATTTTTTACATAAGGCTTAATTTATAAGCCTAATGCATAAGTACAACGCTTCCCATAATAGAATACTAGATAATGTTCAGAAAGAATTTTTTTTTCGGTTGTAGTAACAAAATGAAAAAACTCTTTTATTTAAGAAAAATCCAGAAATGTACTTTTACACTAATGTTTACAGAATACATTCTTACTTTAGCTTTGTTAACATTTTATCAAATCTAATATTCACTATTCCTTTTAGTATTTCATAAGTGAAAAAAGGTTTCCTTTCTAAAGGACAGTCATTGTGCTTTCTTTGTGCGAGATAATAGCATCGCAGATAATAAAACTAGTGGTAAAAATAGAATTGAAAAGAAAAAAAAAGAAACTCTTTAATGCTAATCGTATAAACTTCTCTTGTTATTTGGAGTTTCTTGAGTTGCTGAAACATTTAGAAGTATTTTCAATCTATTCTTTTCTTCCTTTAGAATAGCTACCGAAATGGAAAAGAAAAGTATAATTTACTTAAGTAGTGGAGTAAATTAAGAAAACTTCAAATATTTTTCTCTGTACAAAACACAAATAAGAAAGTCCTTTTCCCGAGAACTGCATTACATTTTGAAACTTTTATATCACTAAAACTGAAGATGGGGATTACTCTCGTATCAACGATTTTCTAAATCCATTTGAATTGGATCATGATCAAGAAGCTGTCACAAATGAGATTTCACTTTCGTTAAAACAGGTTTTATTTTCATTATTCTTAAATAATTTGAATCGGGAAAAAAATGAAGAAGTTTTTTTGCAACACCATTGGAAAACTGAAATAATTTTTCGGAAGTATATCGAACGTCAATTTAGCAATAGTTTTACTTCTACTGGAAAGTTATAAATATGACTGTAAGTTTCTGTGAAATGCATGTTAATTTCTAGTGAAAGAAATATTATAAATATTTTTCTATGTCATAATCTTCTTTATTTTATTTTTATCTATAATTAAATAATTTTTGAAAGAATTGCACATTATATCTTATACAAAAATTTTATATATCTCAAAGAAAGATGCATTTCCCTGCATATATTTTTTAAAAATCTAGATAAGATCTTCTCATTAGTAGCTAAAATACTTTTAAAATTTTGATATAAATATTTTTCCTTTCCGTTGTTTTGCATAATATCGGGAAAAAAGTTTCACAAAGAATGCAAAATAATAGTATTTAATAAAAAAGAGAACATTTGGTACATTTTAATAAAAAGCTATTTTAGAATGATTTAATTATAAATATAAATTTACGGGATGCTGAAAAATTAAATATTTTGCTTACGTACTATACTCAGTGTAATACTTTCACAACATGTAAATGTAATACTGGCAATTTTAATATAAAATAAACATATCAGTTAATCACCAAATAAATAAATTTCTTGTGAAAATGAAAATTTCCTCTCTTGCCAACGAAATTAAAATCTGTTCATGTGCGTTAAACCTAAGTTTTTTAAGCCTACAAACGAGAATATGTGTTTTTGAAATGTCTAGATAAAAGTAGCTTTTTTGCTTGAAAATTAATGAATGGTTTCCAAATACATTATATATATATATATATATATATATATATATATATGAAACTATGTTCATAAAAATGTGCAAGAAAAAGTGTGAAAATTTAATGATAATTAGGTGGGCTTTATTAACGTCACACTGGAAGCAACACGAGAGCTATTGGCAACAGACCGTTAATCTGAATCTCGTTCAAGTGACGAGGACGACACTGGAGCTGTCCCCCCTCTCCTAGCTTCCACACTTCTGAGATGAATACAAATAACAGTTTTAATCAGTTATATAAACGTTAATTTAAATACTTCTTTTCATAAGCACTGAAGGAACAGTATTATTTCTTCAGAATCATCTCTTTGTACCCTTTCACTTTTACAACCATTCTCAAAACAAAACAATATATATATAAATATGTATATATATATATATACTTATATATATGAATGGTTTGTAAGTGGAATTAAAAACCAAAGACTCTCTTTCTAAAATCGTTTTGTTCGTTTCGAAAGCAACATATATTCCTCTGTGATTCCCCAAGCGTTTTGTGATTTCTCACAAAAATCGGTTTCCAATTCCTTTGATCTTAGTAATGGACTTCGAATCTTCCACAAACTGTCTTCCTACTTCACAAAATAATTTCTAAAGAAGTCTCTTGTTTCTTATTTATTAACGGATTCTGCAGTATTTATTTTTCTTGGAAACTCATGCTCGATACAACTGGATTATTCTTTCAATTTCTTAATTTATTTCCATTTTTTTTGTGCCGGATAGTATTGTTTCTTGGATTATATAACATTAGGGTATACAAAATCTCTTTTTTTTCTTTATATTTTGTAGTTGAACAAATTTGTTTTCCATGGAAATCTTCTTAAAATGCCATTGTTTCCTTAGTGAACAAAATTGAGTCAAGAACAACTTCATATGGGAAGTAATACTGAATTCAAATAGTAATACTAACTTCTATAAAAACTGTTGAGTACCAGAATTACTTAGCTGTTTTTTTTTCATATACATTATAAATAACTTAAAATATTTTCCTGGAAATCAAAATAAATTTTTTAACTCTTTGAACGAAAGGAAATCAAAATGAGGGGAAGAGGAGAAAAAGAAAATAATGAAAATATTTTTTTAATAAATAAAAGGGGAAAAAAAGGCACATAAACACATAGATATACATATGCTTTTAAGTACTTTATTTTAATCATACCTTTTTAATATATTATTATCTCAAACATTTTAACACTTGTAGCCTTTAGAAATGAATGCTAAAAGAATTTTCTTTTTTGTAAAACTCTTAATCTTGTTAAAAGTCAACAAACAATAAATTTCATTACCAATGCATATTTCTTTGTTACAAAAATTGTACTATTAATGATTTAATATAGCGTAATTATGTTGAATTATTGGTAAAATATTTCATGAAGTAAAATACTAAATTAATGAAATGCAAATGATTTCCTTCGATTATTCAATTTTATTCTCAGTCCTGAATTTAAAATGCCAATATGCATGCTATTAGATTAGGGCAAAACCATTATGATCAATGAAATATATGCATCATTAAGTACACTTATTAGAACTTGGCAAAGGTTTTATTGTTGAGGACCATCGTAGAGATGATTATAATTTGATGTTATATATCTTTAACAAACTTTTCTTCGCAACAAAATCAATCCTAATCCTGAACATAAAAGTTCAAAAGAATTGGTAAATACCTATCATTCTCCGAGTTAACCTAGCAATTGTATACCAAAAAATAAATTTCATCTACTTTAAGTACGATTTCTTTTAAATCTTAACTTTTAAATAACGATTAGAGGAAAATTATCACAGGTTTAAGTGTTCTGCATATGGCCGCAAGTACAAAATAATATTACAGAATCATTTATTTGCTTTTGGGATATTCACCAGAAATATTATTATATGTAATTTGCAAGAAGTTATGTATTTTTTTTTAATTTTGAAAATATTCGGGAATATTATTTATATATTTTTTTTCTTTTATATCAAAAATGTTTTCCGTAAATGAGACAGATGAATTAACGTGATTTAAATTAACTAATTAAAGCTATAGTGCATTAGGCTCTATTTAATCTGGAACATTTGGGATTACAAATGTGCCAAACTATCGAGTGTCAACAGTTTTAACTCAAGGATGTCAAATTCAAAGACCGGCATGAGCGAAATTAACAAGGTATAAGTTTATGTGGATCACAATAAGGAGACAAACTATGCAAATAATTTCCAGAGAAGAAAATGTGGTTCAAAAAGTATGATGAAAATACAATAACAATGAAAATTTTAATATTTTTTTTTCTTGATACTTAACATCGTTTCTCTGCTACCTTCTTTTCTACTTTTGCAGTGATTTTTGCTGTAAGAAATTTTGTTCGGAGTGATAACTTTCAAAACTGACCTAAGTTTAGTGTCAAAAATTCTAGATCTGCCAAGATACTTGCTTTTTTTCATAAGTGAAAATAACTGCTCGCACTTAAATATTACTTCTCAACAAAGACATCATCTCATTTACAAGTTCTGGAGCGTTTTCAACGTAGCAGGTATATGTTTGCAAATTTCTGTGGTGCATCAACTTCACTGAATTTCACCTTTAATCTGAATCAAATTGTGTCTCAATTAACGCCATTTACATCCCATCCGCTCCTGATTCTACATCTATTTAATAAAACGAATATAATTAAAGAAACCTATTTTCTGTTGAATTAAAATCAGTTTGAAATTCATATTCTATGTAAAACTTAATATTTTTTTGTACATGTTTTGAATGATACGATTTCACCTGAAATTGTTTCCTTCATTTTATATGCTGAAATCTGTGGTAGTTTTTCATATTTTAAACGCTTTTGAATGCATTAACTTGATTACGTTTGTTTTTAATGATCTTGCCTTTTCTTTCTTGCCTTTATTGATCTTACCAGTTATAATTTAAACCACGATAGAGTTTTGTTATATCGGTCGCGGAAGGTAAATATTTCAATATTGATGTATCAAAATGTAGTAATGCAATGAAACTACTGTTTATTCTGATAATTGAAGGAATTCCATCTGTAGCTACAAAAATTAATTTTGACAGAAGTAGATTATATTTTTGCAGAGGGTCAAACACACATTTAAATATATTCTGCCCTATGTTCTCTAATAATTCCGCAGAAATTTTGAAACCCATCTCACATGCATGTAAAAACACAGCTAATATATGTATACCCCCAAAATATCTGTATTCTCGTCCCAGATAATGAAACAGAAAAAGCATCGAAACTAGATGATTTTGATTTCGTATGGTATCTTAAATTGTCAGCCAATCTAACTCTAACTATATTTTGAAATAAAAAAATATTGCTCGAAAAGCATACACATGAACTGCTATTCGTTCTAAATAAATTAAGAAAATAACTGATGAAAAATAATTTCTTACTTTTATTTTGATAGTAAAAGAGATATACTCTTATCTTTTTCAAAACAAATGTATCTAGCAGCATAGATAAAAATGTTTAAGTATCTTAATTTATTTTGTAAATTCAGATAAATTATCCTAACCTATTTAGCTTTTAGAGAAGAAAAAAAAGGAGAATAGAAAATATACCAAAAAATTTTAACTGTAAAAGACTTTACTAAAAGCAAGTAAATATAATTAGTAAATTCATTTTATTTTCTCTTATTTTCTCACAGTTTCTTAAACTACTGATTATAAATTTTGTTACTTATTTATTCATAATTTTTATCAAAGAAAGAATTCAAGCTCATGTTAAGAAATGTTTATGATTTTTTTTTATTTGAAAAAAAACTGAAAGAAGTAGGGAAATTTATTTTGATAATAATAGAATCAGAAGATATAGTTTAATGTTTCATGGAAAAAATAAAATAGTAGTTTCTCAATAACGAAGTATTTCCGAGAAAGTTAATTCTCATACTTTTTTTTCGATATAAAGTAAATATTTCTTTTCATTTATAACAATAACAATTATTGTCACACTCATTATTATCATGATGTAGTTATTCTTCTCTTGTATTCTTTGGAAAAAAATATTTTTTCCTCTTATTTTGCTGTATGAATTATCTGGTTTGAAAAGCAAATCATGTTGGCAAATCCCAAATGCATATATTTTATCCAAAATTCTAACTTTTTCTTATAATTCTTGATGTCTACATTTATTTTTAAATCATGTCTAGATATCTCCAAATAATAAAAAATAATTTTTCTGTTTCTTAAAATTATATGGCCAGTTTTTAGAATATAATTTATTGTACAAAATTATTCTTCTATGTATATGAATGAATCAATTTGGCATCGATAAAAAATATATTAATTTCTAGGATATGGGATCTGAGGATCCAAATAAGCGAATAATTAAGACGTACATTATGTCATATTATAAATGACTTTTCAATATAGAATCTTTATTTAATTATATTCAAACATTGGTGCCTTTGAATGTTCAAAAGCTTAGATAATTTAAATAAAAATTTTGCTTAATAAACTGGCTAACATGTAAGCGATTTTAATATTCTTTTTACAAAAGGAAATATCTTGAAAAAAAATGTGAATTGTTTTCATAATTGCTTTCTTCCATATTTTCGATTCAATTATTCTTACCTCAATATTTATTATATTTTAAATCACTCTTCTTCATACCATCTAATTTTTGGATGACTTGGTATCATTCAAAATTTCCTAGAAAGTAAGCCACATTTATTATGATCAGAAAAGATGGAGAAATATTTTTTTGTTTTCTAAATCTTAAATAATTGCTTCAAACGTAATGATCTTATTGTATAAAATTAATAATACATTAACCTTAATAATCGAACATTTATTTTTCGAAAATGTATAGCAATCTACATTCACTTATTTTTGTATATTAAAACCAGAGTTTAATTGATTATGATGAGATATCATTAAGTACACTTTAACACTTTTAAATTATATTTCCTTTGCTTTTAAAGCACTTGGTTTTCCAAGAATAAGCATGAAATGTGTTATTTTACAAATTTGGTCCACCTTATTATGTATGATGATATAAATGTCTCATAAACCCTAAACTTAGAGTAATTTTGCATTTTGTTGTTTGCGTTGTGTTACTATTAGTTGCTGAAAATTATATTTGGGATAGTTAATGTTAATTGATTAGTTAAATAATACCACTCTATTCTAAAGCATTCCAAAATACATATTAAAATATTCGTGTGTATTACATTTAATGGAATCTTCATGATTCTAAATTTGTGAAGAAATTGTAATATTATACATACGTAAGAAAAAAAATTCACTACATCTTTTTAAGTAATGCCTCCTTTATCTCCGAAAGAGAATAAAAAGAAACATCTACTCAAATAGAAGTCTTATTCTAGAGAATTGAAAAACATCTATATTGAAACTTAAGAATATTATGAATCTTTTTTTCAACATGTACAATTAGTGTAATTTTTCATTTCCAGCAATAAAATAAGAAGTAATTTGATATAAATAATATTTACAAAACATCCAAAAATTTTATATTCTTTATATGGAATATCAAAAAGAAGTTCGATCAATTTATAAAAGTATAACGTGAATGATGTTATTATTATTAATTAATGTTAAAATGTTTATTTTGTTACTTATAATTTATTGCTTACTTATTTTCACCTTACTTATATTGAAATTATATAATTAGTTTCAATTTTATTGTATTTTAGTTTATATAGTTAGAGTTAAAACACAGTCTTGTTAGTGAGCACAGATTATATTCTTCATAAGCATTTATTAGTAATTGCACTTTTGAAATAATTAGCAGAAAAGTTTTTTTTCTTAAATTTTCGGACCTGTTAAATGCTTTTAAAAATATGTCAAAATCTTTGAAAACTTTTATAATAATTAAGATGCATTCATTAATATAAAGATTTAAAGCAATTTTAATAATTAGAAATTAGATTATTAAATTTAATCACTAGCTCACAAGTAGAAAGCTTATAACCCTAAAGCATTTCATTACGTAAATTAATATGACTCTGCTAACAATTTAATTTTAAAACGAAATATTAAGCCAAAAATAACAATTTATCAATTTTTTTTTCGGTGATATAAATTTTAATTATGTTTGAAAATATGCACATAATTTTGAAGAAAAACTATTCCTAAATTATTCTCATATCAGGAGTCGCAGCATTTGACGCTGCTTAAAAGCTATTAAAATTTGACATGTAACTTAATCTAATATCTAACTGGATATGAATTGATTGTGAAATATTACATTTTTACAAGTACTGTTAACGTAAAATTCCTAAATGTATTTTACTAAATAGTTGTAATTTGAATCATTGGATGTACAAAAACATTTATTCAGCATAACTTAATTTCACAATATTTGGCTTGCAAACGCAAATTAATTATAAATCTTATATTTCTCCAAAACATCCATAACAACCTAAGGTATAACAATTTTTGTCCTTCGCTAACTGCATTAAACATCGAGTGTGCGACATGAAATTTATTTGTATCATATTTTTAAATATTCACTTCCAGATCATATATTAGATAAATACAAGTTCTTAAAAGTTATGGGAAAATTACCTAATAAACCAAATTAAATTATAATGTATAACCAAAAATCATTAGAATTGAAAAAATGTTATTAATAACTTCCAGACATCAAAGTGAATTCGTGAATTCTTCCTAAAGGCTATCGTTAAACAAATTGTTATTAGAGAATTTTGGATTAGTGTAATCTTTACTATGATGAAGCAAATGGAAATGAAGAAGAATAATTATTATTGCTAACTATTATCAATTTTCAAATTCGAAATAATAATTATTTCATAGAACTGAATATATTTGCTTTTACTTAGGATGCTTAGTATTTTTATTCAAACATTACATCATTATTAGATTAAACATCATTTTATTGAATTTCTAATAATTGATATTTGTATATTTAATTAAGTCCAATAATATTTTTAAAAGAAAATATCTTATGTCACAGACCTTTTAAAAATGAATATTAAAAAAATAATTTTCATTTTTTTTTTTCAATTTTTTCGGTTGTAAATTACGTTTAATTATAATTATATAAGAAGTTTCTTCTGAATAAATGATAAAAAATGTAACTATATTGGTAATAATTCAATATATTTATAATTTCTAATGATATTTTGGAACTTTTAATGTATACATTTCGAACAGAGAAATTAGTTATTAAGCATTCATCGCCTTTCAAACACATATTACTAGATTTTTATAATTGCTGAACAATATGTTTGCACATACAGTGTATGAAGCCTATTTTTTTAAAGGTCTGATCAGTCGCGAGATGAAAAATCTTGTGAAAATCCAATGTCGTTGTGAGCAGATGTGTTGCACAGTGTCTCTTGTATGCTCGTCGATTGCAATTCTTCGCAGTTGTTTGTATTGAGCGCACAGTCAACACTTAAACAGCACAGTATCTGCAGCTGCGAATGACAGCTCGCACCTGAAATGTGTGAGCTGTCATTCGATTTCAGTATGCTGAGGGATACAATACAGTTGAAATTCATTAACGAATGAGTAATGTGTACAAAAAAAATTCATAAGTGACAATGCGCGACCTCAAACTAATAGCAGAACAAAGACTCTCCCACAGCGTTTTCAATGGGTCATATTTGAAAACCATCCTACACCTCAGACTTGTATCCCTCCGTTACCCATCCCTTTGTTAATATGAAACTCTGAATATTAATGCAGAAGTATGCCTCAGTCAACGAGCTGCAGAGCAGTGTCGAGATATGTCTGAAAGCACATAAGGCTCCTTTCTACGAAGAGAGCATTGGAAAGTTGGTACAACGCTGTGACTAATGTCTCATTCGGAATGACGACTACATAGAGAAATAGCTTGAAGGTATATCTAAATGTTCCAAACAAATCAGTTTTACTATTCCCAGTGGTTTTCTATTCACTACCGATCGGGCCATAAGAAATAGCCCTATAAGTTTTTCAATTATTTGAAGGCGCTGAGTGTAATTATTTCATAACATAACTGATTTTGTTTATTTATAAAACAAAAACAGAGTCTACATAATAAGGGCCACGCGAATATTTTTTAAATAATGATTTACAATTTTAAATTATAGTTAGATAAAGACAGTTATATACTCTCTCTAAATTTGAATCTCGTATCTGAGGAAATCTCTAGAGATATTTTATGTTTATCATGAAGAAACTTAAATTTTACCATGCGATATTTCCTGATCCTACTCCAAATTTGTTACCTACCAGTCTTTGTCTAAGCATACTTATATCGCAGAATATCTGATTTTGCAATTTCTTTTCCCTCTAGCTCAAAAAAGTAAGCGAATAATAATCATGTGTATTAAGATAAGCTAATGTCTTCCTAAGGAGTCTCATCGGGCGGCGACTATCTTCGTTTCTGTAGCCCTTAGGCCTGAAGCGCTAATTATTAGCTAGTGTCCAGGGCAAGTGGATAACCGATGCTCGACCCCCCAGTTAACTCCGTAAGCGAATTTAAGACTTATTTATCTACTCCAGAAGGATGAATGACAAAGTTGAAAAATTACCTAAACTGAAACTATCTGGAATCGAAACCAGGTCTGCTGCGCTCACAATCAGACATTCTAACCACTACATCTCACTTGTGTTATAGTATACAGAAATTCTCATATAAAACAGTTTTACGAAGCTGTATATGAGAGCATTTCCAATATTTTGTATTTTTGGTGAACTGAATGATACAATTAAACAAGAAAATATAATATTTTCCAAGATAAATAAGTTAAACTGCCAATAAATAAATAATAATAATTTAATAAGTAATAAGAATACAATATTTTAATTAAACGTCTTGATATTTCTCAGATGAATTTTTTTAACAAATGCTCAGTTCAAGAGGAAATTGTATAGAAACCTAACATCATTTGTTAAAATATGAATTAATGTGTTAATGATAAATATAACACCATCTGAAATTGGGTTCCAAAAGTAAGGATCCTAGTTAAAAATTAAGAAAAACATTAAAAAGCTATGCTAAATCACATCATTAAATAAAACTGTTGGACTTTATTTCAGTTGTAACTCTCGACTACATTTCGCAGTCAATTCGATGGAGAAGATCCTGGATTTAAATTCCCTTTCATGGTCAGTTTCTGGGTCAATTTAGGCTGAGGTTAATAGAATGTATGCCTCTGGCATTACAGTGCTCGATGGATGTGCATCAGATCAACTTCGACAAATGATGTCTTTTGAAGGGTGCTCGTAATGGTGATTGTAGAGTTGCAATTTGCATTTAAGGTACAAGTGGATTTCAAATGTACATTTCACTTCTCGTGTCATTTGGAAAGTTACGTCACGCCTGACAATGGTTAGAGCGTGTTTGAAATGTTATTTTACTCTCAGAATATATGAATATTTACATTTATTCTGCAGTAGGTATATAGACTGGGGGGTGGGGAGTGTAGCTTTCATGCAAGGTATCGATACTTTTATTCTAGCACCTTAGAAGAAAACATTATATTATAATTAAATGTATTTGTTATGTATTATTCATATTATAATTAAATATCATAACACACAGTTTGAGTCTCAGTAACAAATACTTTTTTGTTATACATTTTTTCAGATTTTTATATTGAAAAAAAAAACCCATTTATATACGAAATAGCTGTAAACTGTTTTTATTAAACTAGGAACGATAAATCGATATGAGCTGATGAAAGAAACCTGAAGTGGTTTATTTTAAATGTTATATTTTTAGATAAATATTACATTATCATTTTTTCGAATGTTACTAACTATTGTTTATAATTCCCAATATAAACGTTACTAATTTTTCAAAAATGCATTTTAAGCAATAGATGGTATATTTTATCCCAAGATACGTCATTTTCCTCTATTGGTAAGCACGTATTATTTCCTACAATTATCATTGTACAGGTATCAAATTTTACAATTTTACATTTCCTTAACAATTTATTTTCTCTATATAAGGAAAATAATGATTTTGGTAAAATTTTTATACAAATCTTGAATTACCAGTTGTACAACAATTAATTTTTTAGTTAATTTTAGAGATGCTTTAAGATTAACAATGTTTTCTTTTCTTTGGATTTTTTTCATAGAATTAAAATGTATGAAATTCAAGGTAACCCGTTAAAATTACTTTTTACCTAACGGAAAAATTGATATTTATCCCAAAATAAGTTCGTTTTTGAAAAATTGCTTAGAACAATTATGGAAGAAAGTTAACGAAAGTGCAGCACAACATACAATAAAATATAAGTAACAAATTAAGTTCAATTTTCCATTTTCCCCACCGACTTGTTGCGTTCGTTTTGCTGAGTCACTGGCAAGCGAGGAAAGACATTTTTAGAACGCTGGCTTAGGCAGTACTTGTTTGGTGAAAGCCTAAAATGCTAAAGACAACCAAGTATTCCGCCGCATGCTAGATACAATCGTACATCCGATTTCTCTAATAAAGGAACAGTAGCGTATCCAGGAAATTGGTGCAGAGTGACATATTCACCCCCCTCAAGACTTTTTCCCGCAATTGTAATTTTTAGGGATAATTCTTTATTGTACTATTATAAATATTCTAAATTATAAATTTTAAACATAAAATACCTTCCCCCTCATGCTTAAATTTGTTTTTGTCACAAGAGGAAAAATGGATTTCAACTAAGCCGATCTCTGAGAAATGAACAGAAAAGTCTTTGGTATTTCTGAAATAGTGCCTCTGCTCAGTGTTTGTAGATGAAGAGAAGAGGAGGGCAGGTGCATCTCTATGACATGAAATCCCCTCCAGTAAGAAAAATGCAATATTTTTCTCATGGTACCTTATTTTTCTAAAAATGATCATTACTTTTTAAATTTTTGTAACTTCATAAAATTATATCTACATATTCTTGAACAATTTTAAATAGCAGAAATATGATTCATATCTTTATTTTTTACCAAGTGGTAATTATAAATTAAAGAAATTGATTCTGTTAGGGCAATGAAAATACACCATTCAAAATTATTTTCTGGGTCCACCACATTTGAGGAACTCCAAAGCTTATGAAATTTACTTAATTATTTGTGAAACGCACATACCCAATGTGATGAGCGTTTCCATGGTCAGAAAGTGCGTGCGCTTTTCAATGAAAGGTGCAAAAATGTTCACGATGAAGAACCAAGTGGGTGCCCATCTCTGATTGATGATGATTAGTTAGCAGCAATTAGTGCGAAGGTTATGAACAGACGTTTCACCATAACAACACTTTCCCTAGAATTTCTACAGATTTTCAATTCACCTTTGCTGTAGGTTATGGGCGAAATGCTGAAACTCTGAAACCTGTGCGTTCGGTGCGTACCTCACAACTTGACAGTGCACTAGAGACTGAAACTTCGATTCAGTGCTCTTCACTTCCTAACACGGTACAACGAAGTGGATGATTCCTTCTTAAGACGGATCGTAACTGGTGATGAGTTCTGGATGTGTTACGTAACCCTGGAATCCAAATTCGAATCAACGAAATGGAGACGTAAGTCATCAACACACACGAAAGCCAAGCCATTAATCGAGTGTCGCAAATAGATATTTACAGTGTTTTCGGAAAGGCACTGCATTTCACTGGTGGATGTCATGACACGGGGACTACATTAAATGTTGCAAGTTATAGTGATATGCTAAGAAAATTGCATCGTTTACTATAGAATAAGCATCTAGGCACGCTTCGGGAATTAAAATTTCTCTTTCATGACAAGGCATGACCCACCTTGAGCGAAGCACGCAAATTTCTAAGTGCAGTTTTTGACCTCCACTCCCACAGCAGTATTTCACCAAGTAATTTCCTTCTTTTCAAGCACCTGAAGTCCTTTTTTGCTGCCTAGAATTCTGGGACGACGAAGAGGACATATCCGTCGTTACATAGTGTTTACAATTGCAGGTGTTATTTTTCTTTAAAGAAGGTATTCAAATAGTCGTTTCCTCTACTATAAATTTTTAAGAAATGAACATACATGAGTTAAAAAAATAATCTGACCAATGTACTAACTTATTATTTCTTAAACGTCATTTCCAAATCATAGTTTCATTTTTTGTGTTGCTAAATGAAACATACTTCTAAGATAACCTTTTAATATTATATATATATATATATATATATATATATATATATATATATATATATCTGTGTGTATGTAATTCAAACAGTGCTTAAAACACATAGAAAGGGAATTAAACGAATTAGAAATCATCAAAAATTAAAGACAATGCTTACATATAAATCTTTTAGATTATATAAGATGAAATATAAACATTATTTTTCTGCAAAAAAACCTATAAGGAAAAGAAATTACCCACAAAATAAAAAAGGAAGAGGAAATAAATGAAAGTATAATCAAGACAAACTTTAAGATGTGAAATTATAAATTAATGCATACAATTAAAAAAATAACGACAAATAAACCATAATAAAAATGAGCTATAACATCAGTAAATACTAAATCTGTCAAACGGCAGTTAAGATGTTTTCAGCAAGTTTTACAGACCCAACATTCCCTGATAGAAAATGTTGTACCAAAATTAGGGAAATTTCATAAAATTCAAAATATGCAAAAAAACTAAAAGAGGAATTTATTATAAAAGAAACCAAAAAAATGTACATACAAGTAGCAAAACCCCAAATATTAACCAAGAGAAACAAAGAAAGAAAAATATAATAATGTCAAGTAGGTATTGGAGTAGGGTTGAATTGAACATACAATAGAAAACTAGATAACGTAATTCATTAACGGACTAAAGAGCGGCTACACTTGTCTGGGAACTCTCTGACTGAAAATACATGAATTTATGTTACTTGAGAATGTAGCAGAATTTCTCTGGAAAAGTAAAGAATATTGTGGAATATTATATATATATATACTTGGGGTGGCATATGTACATATTGATAGTAAAAAAAGGTATGAGAATTTGCACATTTAGTTGATTATACCCTGAAATACTAGGTAAATTTCAATGAAATTAAATAATATGTGCATAGATTTATGTAGTATAAAACCAAAATTCATATCATGTTTATGATACTCACGCATGGTGGTTAGTACGGCTAATCTGTCCAGAAAAATCTAAAAGACAAAATGGAACCGAAAATTGATTTAACAGGGTATATGGTTATCCCTTAAATCTTTACAGTTTTCACAATGTCAGTTAATGATATTAGAAATAGAATAATTTATGAGTTCTTGTAATAATCTAAGCAAACCGTATAATCAACTACACTATCAACATACAGTACTGATCTAAGTGTAGTCATTAAATATTGTTATTATAATCAAAATGCTTACATAAATAATAAACAAACTACAATGACATATAAATTGTTTTATCTTGTGAACTGTAAGATAATCGATAAGCATTTAGAACCATATAGTTTATGAAATACTGTCATAAAAGATTGAATGGATAATAAACAATAATGGATGAATTAACCAAGCAAACAAAGAATAATAAACAATATATATCTCACAGCCGTATTCAGAAAATAAAATTACGGAAAAATATCGAACAAAGTCAAACTCTATCTAAATGAGACAAATCAAATTTATTTTTCATAAGAATCGTAAATCTACTGTTAAACATATGTATTACACATCAAGAAACTTTCTTTTTAAACTGAAAAATAAATTACAACGCTTTTCAATAGGTGAATATTAATTTTATACACTAAACATATATCATTACACTAATTAAAGCATAAAGCCATTTAAAACAGATAAAATTGCAATAGATTTTATGAAACAGACATCAACATGAATCCCAAGATGGAAAAGTTCGGACAAATTTAGTTTTTCAAAGAACTCTTTACGCAAAAATCTGTTTGAAATAGTTATAATTTTGTAACGAAGAGCAAAAAGATGAATATATATGCACCGAACTTCAAAGAGATTCAAGAAGAATAAATTGTTTGAAGATGAGATAGACAGTGACACTGTGAGTCGTTATTTGCATCAGAGTTATACGTAGCTCCGCGATAAGTTTCCTTAACGTGAGTAAAAACTGAGAAAATGCGCTCTATGATTGTAAAATTAAATTTTTTATGAAATCCATTAATTAATATTTCTTCCGCCGATCGTTTTTTCTCACAAAAGAGTTATAAATGTTTATTTCATACTCAAAACGAATTTCGTGTCTTAAGATCGGCATATTTCTAGATGGAATGATTTTAAAAAAAAAGAAAATCTTCTTAATGAATCAGATCGTTCTGATGATGTAAGAACATAATCCTGAGATGTTTTGTGCTACAGCCAGATAGCAAAATATACCAAAAATTCTCAACATTCCATTTAACATTGAGTTTAAAAATTGTATTGGTGAATTTTGAAGAAAAATAATTCCTAATTTTACACTATACCACATAAATTCATTTAGTCGAATTTTGTAAGTTTGGTTCGTTCCAATTTTGCACTATGCTGGATGTCATCATACACATGCAAAAACTCTTCATTTTATAAATTGGTGTTTTTTTATGGAATAGATTAGCATTAACGAGGTATAATTACTCTAAGGATAATATTGAATATTGAAATAATATACGCTTTACATTTATATTACAAAAATTATATGCAAAAAAGCAAATTAATATTTCGTCTTACGTAAAATCTATTGATTTTTGAATATTAACAGACAAAACAGTCAGGTATATTATAATAAGCAATTATGTTTAATACATAGGTTTCTGATGCCGCATCAATCTTCCATTATTAAAATTCTCAAATTAAGAGCATTTCTAATTTAAAATGTGTAAATAATTTGGTTTAAAGTATCATTTTCCATGTAAAACATACACCAATTGCATATGTTGTACACAATTCATGCACAAAATAATGAAATTTAGTTTATAACAATTGGTGAATAGAACACTTTTCGCTTTAATATCTCTCGTGCTGTAATATTGATTAAATATTCATAAATTCAAACTCCCTTTGTCAAATAATTAAGTAATAATACATGATCGGTTATATTATATTATGGAATGTGATTGAAATTTCATTATGATACTCATATTAAATGGTCGTATAAAATTGTCGAAGAGACAATGTTGAAATTAGTCAGTAATTTTCCTAGAAATCGTTAGATTAGCAATCTGTATTCCTTGTAGGGGTAAGAATTAAGTCAGAATTTGAACAAGACTTAAAACGTTCAATGTGAAATATGATTTTGTTATTTGGAACCAAAATAGCTTTTTAAAAAAAACAGTCATATAAACAGCAAAATATAGCAATCAATTATCATGAAACAAATATAATTAATTTGTAATTTTATGAAAAAGGTAAAATTAATTCACTAAACGATACTTTGAAGCAACAATTTTTAAGTGAAATATTTCACACAGGATAACGTCATCTACTCTGACGTCATTAGTTGACTGTTGGATCATTTAGTGAACAGTAAAGAAGTTACAAAAGAACAGCCCCTACACTACTCACCTATCAATAGCTGTGTAACATAGGCAAGGCAGTTAGTCAAAAAATGTAATCGAAGGTGCTATGGTTCTCCTAGAACGGGATTGGGTGTAGATAGGAGAGAAACAGCCGGATTAGTTATTAAGATTAACGTTTCTATTTAGCTCTCAGCAACTAAATATGACCCCTTAAAATAACCTATACAACACACAATATCTTTATCTTTAATCTTAGATGGGAAATATCAATCAATTCAGCAGAGAATTCGTGAATCGAGTATTCGGTGGAAAATAGTGTTTCTTCTTATATAAAAAATCCAAGTGATGGACATTTTTAAATTTTTCTTACAGGTGGTTTCAAGAAGATGAGATAAATTTGATTTGATATCAAAAGCTGTAATATTGAAAAAACACGTGTGGAGATTTGATGTGATAGGAAATAAAATTATTCAATTATAGTCCATAAATACACTCAAACCAAATTTAGCAGAATTTGCAAATAATGTGTATACTTGCAAGAGAAGAACCAAACGAACTAATTATGCCTTTGAAGAATTATGTTATTATTCATAGTCAAATACGAAATCGCACAACTGCGTGTCCGCGAAGCTGTGACCGTGGAATGGAGATATGTGCATGAAAGTTGTCAGCTATTTGTGTGCTCTTACACCTTCACCACATTTTCCATGATTTACACTAGAGTTGGATAAAATATTATAGGATATCTGGTAAAATTAGTAGCCACAATCATATGAATGACGGAACTAGATGGAGAATTGCCGGTAGCTTAATAGCAATCAACCACAAGTTCATGTAGTTTCTGAGCTCAATGCAACGCCCAGTGTAATCAGTAATTTGCGGAAATAGTTTTAGAGCACTAAATCCAAATCCACATGGGAAAGGTCGACGAAGGCTCATAATGAAAAAAATGAGGATCATTATTTGGGGCTTTCACAGGGACACCCATAGATTTGTAACTCTCACGTGAGTTGTATGCTGTGATTTGAACCCGATTTTCAAGATCTAATAAAACTGCACAAAGGCTTCAAGAGAGAGAGAGAGGGCTAACACATCGATCAATAACTCCCGAGTCTAAAATTGAAAACAACATTTTTTTTGCAAATTTTTTTTTTATTCATCAACATAACACCTTTTGTTAATCACCTTTTAGGGTGATACAATCGTTCCAACGCTTTTCCAAATTTTTTTTTTTTTTTTTTCCCCAATTTTTTTTTTTTTTTTTTTTCTTAAGAAATCTTTTTTGTTGCGAGTAAATAGCGTTCTGAATCATCGACTCGTTGCTGTTTTTGTTCCATCGAAAGCAATCGCGGCACCCACTTGGAAAAAACCTTTTTCACTTCACTTCAAAAAACCTTTTTCCTGGTCCGATCGACTTAAAATTTTGACACGTTTCAAGCAAAGGTTAGTACTCTAGAAAGACCTGGTTACTGGTTTACTACGAGCGCCATTTCTGGGTTAGTCTTGGGAGTTATTGATCGATGTGTTACATACAAAAAGATCCGCTGTTTGGCTCCCGCTCACTGTAGCTCAATATAGAGCATGTTTAGTATGGAGCAGGCAACATGCACTTCAGACCAGACATCAGTGGAGAATCGTGCGTTTTGCTGATTATTTGATATCCACCCTGGCCTCTAATTCTCAAGATACCTGTACCTGGAGACAGCCCGGGACACGATACAGTCCCTCTCACATCAGTTTATGATAAATAGAAAAATTAGTTTTATAGATATGCCTACTTCTAAATTTTCATGAATTAATTGGTTGATACATAATAAAGAAATTTGTTTGGTTAAAATTTTAAGAACTTAAAATAAGTTAAAAATATGGTCAATATTTTTTAAAATTATAAGCTAACCAGAGATAGGTGGTTTGTAAATAAAGTGTTATAAAAGATTTTACTGATAAAACTAAAGAAATATAAAAGAGGCAGTTCAACGTGTTTTCATTATTCCTTGCATTTGAAAAAATATTTACCCTCGAAATATTCCAGGGGTGTCGTAAAACGTAAGAGAACTGAGTCTCGGACGCTTAAAGATAATTTTTTTTCAACTGCTTCATTACATTCAAGATTAAATTATTTGGAGTAGAATGCGAGCTCATTTGTCTCAGTCTGTTAAAATATTTTATAGTAGTGCCCAGTTGAAATGAGTGTCTTGATTCCAAATTTTGTTAGCTGCGAATTGAGGGGCAGAATTGGGATTCTTCTTGCGAAGGGAAATGCTGAATTCCAGACTTTTAATGAAATAAGAACTGTTTTATGGGTATGGTGTCATAATATGTACTAATGTGAACAAGTGGTGTCATGAATGTAAAACTTGCAGAAAAAAAATCAAAACCGTTGTTTCGAAACGAAAAATTCATGGTCTCTACCTTTTGGGACAGTAAATAGATTCCCTTCATTGAAGGTATGTCCCAGTGGAAAGCAATTAATGCCGAGTGGCACAAAACCCCTAAAATTATGGAGAGCAATACAAAATAAAAGAAGAGGAATGAGACCGAAGACAATATGTTTATTGCATGGCAATATACGTTTCCACACAGACTGCACCCTAAAGCAACTTTATGACTCATTCAGTTAGATAATCATTAACCACCCTTCTCACAGCCTCAGTCTATCACCTTCAGTTTCCCCTTTTCACATCTTTAAGTCATTTATGAGTGGTAAAAGGTTTTTGATTCGCCAATGAAACATTCCATCAATACATAGGATACTGGGAGTATTCTCGCCGAAATGGAAAACAACAGTTTTGTCTTTAGAGCTTCATGCTAATAGAATAATGTATACACTTTATTAGCACCCGAATTACTACCTCAGCCTTTTACTAAATTGAAAGTAGTAAAGGATCTAAATAAACTAAGCCCGAAAGTGTGTACTAATTACTTTTTCGTGAGTGGCAATATGTTAATCCTTGTTGTTAGAAATAACGCTTTTGGAATAGGGTAGTGAGACTAATTTGCCGTCATTTTCTGATAATAGTGAAGTTTTATTTCATTCGATTTCGTTTCGAGTAGAAATTCTTTGATAAGTGTGGAATATAATTCATGTGTATAATAGTGCTGTAGTCCAATGACATAGTAAAGCAAACTTATTTCATCTGAGATTATCTTAATTATTGAAATAGTATGCTGTATAGAAATATTTTTGCTTACCTATTTGAAGAATTGGTAATATTTATTTTGAACCTTTATCTCAAAATTACAGATTGTGTTAGGTACTTCAGTTACGAATTTAAATGTTTATCTCTTTTTTTGAAATTAAAATATAATCAAATTAAAAAAAAAAAAAGAAAATTTATGTCTGATGAGAAATGCTTTCGCAAAACAATATTTAGTATTATTTTTCTAATATTCTGTAGTTAATATGCACAAAAATATATTCGAGCTTCTTGAGCCTGATTAAATATTTACCGTATTTCCCTCATCATGAATTTAATATGGCTTTATGCATTATGTATAAAATATTATCAAATATAATTTACATTAATTAAGAAAAAAAATAGGAAAAGTATTGAGTTTGTTTAGAAAAGTAAATATGCAAATTCAAATAATTGAGTATACAGCTGCTTGAATAAGTTTTTTAGTTTTCATTAAATTATATTGAGTATTTTCTGTAAAGAATTATTTATTTTTTCATTACATATAAATTGTATGAGTAATATATATTTTAATATTAATAGTATGTAGGGAAATGGTTTCTAATCCTATGCATAGCAAACATTGGGCCTCTTATAAATGGAGTCACGTCCTCTTTACCGATGAGATATGTTTCAGTCTGACAAATGGTTCTTGGCACCAGTTGATATGGAGAGCGGTAGAGACGCACTCTCATCTGACTTACATCAATGACAGAGATAGTTGGGTGGCTTACATATTGAGGCATTTTGATAAGTGAATGCGCAAAAGTCCCCATTTTCAACAAAGGCTCACTTACTGGAGATCAATACTATGATGAATTTCTATTTCATCGCATGTATCTTTTACAAGATGACGTTGCTCCTGACTTTGTTTTTGTGGATGACAAAGCTATGGAAATCATTACTAATGCTATTGAAAAGCTCCGGGAAGTTAATATCCGCAGTATAAATTGGCCATTGACTCCATTTATTTAAATCTTTTGAACGTGTGTTAAATACCTTAGGGGAAATCTGGCGGCACGATTTTACCCTCCAGAGAATGCGAAGTAACTGAAAGAGATGCTTCTAAAGGCTAATGAGAAATCTTATCTTGGGAACTGTTAGATAACCTGGTGTTGATTAGTGGTGCCAAGTAAAATTATAGATAGGGAAAATCATATCGCTTACAAAGTTTCTTTGGTTTATTATTCTTCATTTTGGTCAGTTTTTAGCACCAATGTCATTATTTCAGTATAGCATCTTTTTTTCTTCTCCTATTCCATTTTTGACTTTAAAATTAGCCAGGAAATATTAATTACATTAGTGATTTAATATTCTATTTGAGAAGAGAATTCTGGCACTGATTGTTGGTTAACCCCTTCGTGTACAAAGTCTTGCATGAGCAACGCAGCGATTACACTCTCATCAGCCCAGCGTCACTTCCACACGAAAAGCTCCGATTATTATCGTGGGCCCTTCACTTCAACGTAATTGGGAAACGGAACGTTTTATTTGAATTTATAAATGCCAGTAGATGGCGTCAAATTTTAACGGTTTTCACATAAGTCGAATCTCGCAACATTTGACCTTCACATAAAGATATAAGTTTTTGTTCCGCGCTTTATATATATATATATATATGATAGTTTTATTGGTGCAAACAAACAGAGAATTATGGCTCTTTAGAAGTGCACGTGGTAGTTAAAAGGAAACTGCGTTCTTATTTATTTCTTTGCTCTTTTCTTTCGGAAAATATGGTGAAGTGCATCCAGCTGACTATTTTCACGGGTGAGGGTGAAATATTTATGGGTGTGTTTTATAAAAGTTTCAGGATATGTGGTGGGGTTATATATTCAGTTTCATTTCGTTAACCATGGCGAAAAGACCGAGGTACCTATCTGAGAGTGAAATATATAAAATTATGAATGAAAGTGATTCTGAGATAGCGAAAAAAGGTATAGTGATATTAATAATATCAATAAATAAAAAAGACCGAAAGTTTGAAAACGGCATTTCGATGTCACTCTGTGTTGTAGAGTGCAATCAAAATATGGCAGTTGTTGACGCTAGTGATTCTATCATTCATCATTATCCAGCCTTTAAATAAACGGTGAAATGGCGGTTTTCTTGGATTGTTGGATATAGATTTTCAAAAGGCAAATGTAATATATTCTAAAGTAAAAGGAGGGAAAATAACTGCTATGGAATGCAGATCCAGAATTATTCATCAAATAATAGAGTAGTTCGCATAACCAAGAAACTTCAAATTAGTCCAAAAACGTCAGACACTCGACTATTCCATATATCTGGAAGACATTTTCCAAAAATATATATTGTCTAGAAAGGAAATAATAGTAGAAGGAGCGTCGCATGCGTCATGTTCGCTAAAAACCAAAAAAAGTGAAACAAACATCGTATTATGAGTGCAAAATATGCAACGTAGGACAGTGAGTTGAACCTTGTTTTGAATCATACCCTAAGCAGCAGAGTTTTTAAATTACAATTTTTTTATCTATATATTATTATTCCTTAATATCCTTTTATTTTCTTAAAATGTTTTCTTATGTATAGTATTTGTAACATTTTTTTGTGTATATAGTATTTGTTTTCGTGCCTATAATTATAATTCTAGTATTTTCTATATTCAATTAATTTCTATTCATGGTTTTGTTTTTATATTAATACATATTAAGTAGTAGTACATTATTTACGTATAACTAATAAAATTGCAATCATTATATTAAATGCAAATTTTATAGGAATTTTTTCGTAAGAATAGGCTTAACTCTTTTAAATGCTTGGGCCTGAGCAGATGAAATCTAAAAATAACAAACAACGATAATTCTATAAACAAAGACAATGTTCTATCCAATGAGTCATGAAGAACAAATTTCTCCTCTAAGGCGACTCTCTTTTCTGAGTTCGTTTTAATTTAAATTATTATTTTACGTGATCAGTTATGAACGAGTTTCTTTGATGGATATAATAAAGGAAAATCGAAATATTAAAGTTATTTGACCCCTCATAACGTTCCAAGAAGGCAGTCAAATTAAAATGAAGTATTTCAAAACTTTTGAGGCAAAAATGGCTGCCTCTCAATAGTCTTAAAATTCTGAGATTATTATTTATTTTCAGTCATTTCTTGGTTGATTGGTTGGAATAATATCGCACTAGATTTAACACGGGGGCTGTAGGAGGTATACCTCATAATTTTGAATCCTTGGTCAACTGACGAAGATGACATCTGAGCTGTGGTAGTCCCCTCTTCTAACTTCCACACCATTCCAAAGGGAGGATTTTGCTCCTCGATAGATTTAATCTGAATCTCCTACGGCTACACGGTGGTTTTTTTAGTGGCCTCAAACCTCGAACCTACAACTTGATGAAAACTTCCGGCTTCGAGTCTATGACCATAACCACTAGGCTACCACGGTCCCTCAGTCATTTCTTGATTCCTATTACATATAATTTACCGTAATATATCAGTCTACAGGTAAATAAAATGTTTAATTTTTATGTATGTTTCATCTCAACCTAAGCTCTTGTGATACTTTTAAGTATGGCGTTAAAAAAAGATCAAACAATCAATTCAATAAGAAATTTAGCAGAAAATTTATTTTTTGTTAAGACATACCTTTAATAATTAAGTTCATTATTTATGAAAGCTGGTATCAAACATATAAACAAAACTTTTCACAATGAAATATTGGAAACTGATCAATTATACGAATTTATACATTGGCAGAAACAATAGCCCCTTTGGTTAGTTAATAACGATTAAAATTAAATTTCACAAACTGTAAAATTATATAAGCATCAAAATCCCATTTAACAATTCAAAATAACTCTTGTAATGCTTAGCAATTAATACCCAAATATGTTGTTAAGTTAAATTAATTTTTAAAAAAAATTTCAGTGAATTGAGAACAAGTCGGGGAATACATGATTTATAATGTCATTTCTATTTAAAAACTCTTGTTGGAATTTAAAAAAAAACTATTTTAAAAATTGTAAATACTTTTTGCCTAAATTTTCATAAGTATTTAGGAAGAAAATAGCATGCTTTCTTACAAAATACCGTTCTTGGCTTAAGTAAGTATTTTAATAAATCAAACCCTACCTCATACAGTTTCTAGGTTAAATTTATATTCAGATAGATCCTCTTATAATTCTTTCTGATACACCTTTTAGTATAACATTATTAAAAACCACATATTAAAGGTATTTCTATTTTTAAGAAATAAAAGATTATATTTAAAGCATCATCCATTGTTTCCATTTTACAACCGTATTGCATACATGGCATTCTTATATCTTGTTACAAATACCCTTATAAACATGCATAGTGGCATTGATTAAATATTCATAATCTGAAACTCACTGAGTCAACTAATTAGATATTAGTATTTAATCAATAATATTGCATTATGAAATCTTAATGAAATTCCATTACATTCTGATATTAAATTTTTTCATAAACATCTCAAAGTTGATACCTAAACTTGTTTCTCAACTCACTACAAAATGATTCAAAGATTTATTCATTTAAATTCCGATTGAAAAGTAAATAATTCTATTTACCATATTGACAATAAGAATGATGAAGAAAATCAATTATTATCAAGGAATAATTTCAACAAAATAAAGTATAACTCCTCCTCAGAAGTTATAATAGTCAAAGTTAAAGTGAATGGTGTTTAGATTGTGGTTCTCTAATTCCTAGACTGAACGATATGATCTGAGGCTCAGCTAGATCCGTTTGTGATCCATAACTATTAAACAGATTAATTACAATTATGATGAAGCTGGTATTATCATCGTGAAACCAGGTTGGTGATAGCCTACAAGGGGTGATGTGAAATCCTTGGAGAGATTAATCCAGAATTATCTTCAATAATCAAGTGCAGATATATTATAATTGAAATGCATACTATAGGAAATTTAGAATATACACTGAATGTGACCGTAAACAAAAATTGTATTGTAATAAGATTTCCGTTATCTTTAGAAATAAACTTCATATTAATTAGGAAGAATATTTGTGTATAAAGTTACAGAGAAAGGAAGTGAAGGAAATGATATTTCCGAAATTGCTATATCTTTAAAACTCTAATTAATTACCCGCCTCTAACCGGTGTAATTAACTTCATAACGGAATCATGTTTTCTACCAAAATTGTGTCAGTAAACTGATGACGTTATCCTATCAGGTCACTATACTTGACCAATAGGCATGCAAATTCAAATCATGTGATCCGTTACATGTAACTAGAACCTTTTATATATATGGAAGGCCGAGAGTTTTTGGATTAGAAGCAGATTTATCTTCTCCAATGCTAAAGGATTTGTTATCGCTGAGCACGTGTTATGTCTCTTGCTTTCACTTGGGGGATGTCATGCTTCTTGCATATCATCGTATAAACTTTCATCTTCATCATTAAAGAAATACAAATGTGCTCAAGTCAGGAACTTCTACCTGACTCCATATTAATGGTCACTTTAAAAGCTAAAAGGGGCTGTTTCTGAAGTAGGACATTATTAAAACCCACGTAATATGAAATTTCGTGTCTTCACTTCTCATCCAATACACCTCAAATGATATTCATAATATCATCGACATGTGTGTTAGTGTAAATCTGTTGTGTTAGTGTAAAGTTTCTTTATAACTGCTATAATGTATAATCAGTGTGTCATCTAATAATCAAAATAACTCATTCGGGCTGTTTCGAGGGTACAAAAAGCGTTGTCTGATCAATTGTCTATATAAAACTTTTATAAGCAGGTAAAGCTACAAACAATTTGAAATTATAAACAAAAATTTAAAATGTTTATGAAATTTATGATAGTTTTCAACCTTTCACTTTCACAACCCTTCACCATGAGTTTCCTTCCGCTGATAAAATGTGTTTTAAATTTGATATGAAATAACACAACCAGTTATTTAATGTTAAATAATGTGCATTATTTTCAATTGCATATTATTTCCAGAATTTGAAGTATTTTTTTAGAAAGATATTAAAAACGTATCATTAAATTTAAAATGCATATTGCATTGATTCTTCCTTATGTTTATTGATTCATTCTAGAAGTATCATTCTAGTTTTTTCTGAATTAGAACTCATTTGATTTTGCAATTTAAGGTACACTTACAAATTAGTTACTATAACATTTTATTAAAGAAAAATTAACTTTCATCTATTTTTATTTACAATTTGGTCTAAAAATCTATTTAATGATTCCTTATGGGTTATTCGGTTAAATTCTTTTTAACATAATATTATTAAAGAAGTTTTGAAATATACAGGCTTTTTAAAAAATGCTGTTTATACTGTTATAAGTTATTCCTTTGCCTCCGGATAACAATTTTTAAGCGAAAAGAGGGGCATACTATCACAAATTTCCTTTCACTCACGCTGAATAACCTTTCTTGATAAGTAATGTAAGGAAATTTGAAAGAAACATTTTCTCTTCGGTTCTGTTCCGAAATTCTTTCCTCTGTTATGGGCAAGCATCATTTCTTTACAATTTTCAAGTGGTTCATATCATCACTACCTTTCAATTCATTTAATTTCAATTCACGATCGTAATTTCATGTTAAACATGATCCCCACGTCTATTGTATTTTCAAGTTATATATGTTTCACTCAACGATTTTAACTTTACACAGCTTGAAAATATTTCAAATATTCTTTTAATATGCCTCTAATTTTAATGTAAATTCAGTTATGCTATTTAAAAGTATACATTTAAACTTAGTACTCTTTATATTTGATTACAAAATGATACTTTGGTTTAAATTACTTGAAATACTAATAATAATACTACTAATTACCAAATTGTAATATATATATATATATATATACAGTGAGATAAAAAGGTGAAACCGCCACTCGTGGAAATCAGCCGGCTTTGTACTCCTATTTCGAAAACAGTGCAAGATAGAAATAAGACTGAGCCACAAAGTAGTAGAGTATCATCGATTTTGTATGAAAAGACACTTTGTGAACATTCATTGTAAAGAATGAAACCTTAAAACACACATGAGTTTGTTCATGCTTTCCGAAACCTTGGCATCACGGAATGTGAACAAATAGAGAAAACATTATCTTTCGGGTGAAAAACAAGCCCGTATTGTGACACAGTAATATCGCATGTATTTGTCAATTGAGAGGCAGTGGTTAAAAACCTGCTAGGGAGTATACTTGTACTGATTGTTTTAACAAAAACATTAGATAATATGCAGATCTTATAAAATCTTGTTGAAAACCACATCAACTCAACGAAACTTGCGTTTCGAACGTAAAATTTATACAAATGTATCGGAAAAGTCACTAGTGTACAAATGAGACAGCTATAAAAGAGATTTATCGTTGAGGTCTGCGTTGAAGCTTATGGTCATGGAGGATGGCCGGTACAACTGGAAGATGTATTATAATATATCCTCACATATCTGAACAACAGTGCAAGAGATAAATTGAGGCCTCTATAAAGACACGTTTAGCAAATCCTAAACAAAATAAGCACAAACTCATACAGGCCAACACCTCATTAGGCATTACTAGAAGCGGATGCCGTGAGTTGTTACGCTAGGAGCACCTTCATCAAAGCACAGTTAGAGGTCCAGCCAACATTCTTGGCAGTCACATTGTGAAGGATGACGCTTACATTTCACGGAAGGAAATGTAAGGCTGAATGTATATTACTGGAAGAAGGGAATCCATATATGTTCGGCTCTCATGCGGCATCAAATATAGTTCTAGATAAATGTGTAAGAGGAATTAAAAATAGCAAACTCTTGTAAGAAAATTTCGTATACAAAGACATTTCGGCCGAATCCAAACATAAAAAAAGATTAAAATTTGGTGTCCAATGAATGAATAGTGTGAGCTGCAGCGCATCGGAAATGCGCACTCAGCTGGTGTGTATATGAAATGTTTCTCAATCAGATGGTCAAATTTTCTGTTCATTCCGATTTAGGATTCATTTCAACGACTGAGAAAATGAATCGTCATTCGAGCTCATTACGAGCAACTGTCGAGTCTGAAAAAGATCTTAACATTCGATTGAAAGAGGCAGGTTGGGCAAATCGGAGAATCGAAAGTCATATGTGTCAAAGCTATGTTAGAATGTCAATCATATGTTAGAAGACGCGAGCAGAAATGGGTGGAAAATGGCAGATTTCAGCGTCATTATGGTAGTGGTCGACTTAGGGCCACAGCATATCGGGAGGACAGAGTAAATGTCAGATCAGCTGTCACAGCACCTGATTCATCCTTATCAACACTCAGAGGGGTGACCTCCACACGAGTGTCCACCGTGACCATTCACAGACGGTTAATAGAGCGAAATCTTCGCTTGTACCAACATCTACGCCATCTTCCACTTACGCCTGTACGCTGTCCAGCCAAATTACAGTGGTGCTTGGCTCTATCAAATTGAAATGATTCTGAATGCGAACGTATAGTGTTTAGCGATAAATCCCGCTTCCAAATGTGTCCTGACCATCATCGGAGACACCTACGGTAGCATGGCAATCCTGATTTCCCTATTGCACGCGACACAAGCCCTCAACCAGGAGTTATGGTCTGAGATGCCATTTTCTTCGATAGCCGGATCCCTTTGCTTGTCATTAGATTCACACTTACATCACAGTGGTACGTCGTCAATATTTTAAGACCTGTTTTGCTAACGTTCTATTTTGTAGAACCATGGCCTTATTTTTCAGCAAGATAATGCCAACCCACATACGGCACGTATTGCAACTAACTGTCTAACAGCTGGGAAAGCGACTGCATCTACAAGGGAATGTTGATGACTTAACCTAACAATTGGAGCAAATTTGGCAAGAAACAATGCAGAAGATCTTCAGGGAGCTTTATCACTCTATGTCACGTCGAGTGGTAGCTTGCATCCAAGCTAGAGGTGGGTCAACATCATATTGAGCTCTTTAGTTTGTAACTATGTTACACTGAAATAAATCATTCACTTTTTCTGAAATCTTAATAATTTTCTGTTCTGTACATAGTTTTCCTATCCGCCAATTTTTTTCTCTATCCGATAACTTCTTTTTTTTGGTGTGACGTTTTTCTTGTTATAGATTGCATATATATATATATATATATATATATATATATATATATATATATATATATATCTTTTACTTTCATTTCTCTCCTCTTAACATTTTTTTGAGTAGAGTAACTTTTGTTCCTTTCTTTATGATTTACTATTCTTATTTTTGCATTCATGTTGTTGGAGTATGCTTTACAAAGTTTGATTAGCTTATGTTTAATCTGCTTTTTCAGTTTAACTTCCTTTACAACTTTTGAACTCGTGTATTATTTTTTATTTAATTATTTCATATTTACACTATTTCTTTTGTTTTACTTGATTAATTATTTCTATTACATGTATAATAACCATTTGATACACACACACACACACACACACATATATATATATATAACATTCTCTGAAAATTTTATATGCATGGAGATACATTTTTAATATTTTAGTTCAAATACTTAAATTTTTATTCAGAATGTTGGTATTTCAATTAAAATTATGAAAAGTGAAATGATGAATGATGAACTCAAAATTAAGTAATATAAGTATTTTAATATTTTTTCTATTGTGTGATTATCTTTATATTTATTCAAAATTCATTGTTCATATTCACTCCAAACAGCTAGAATAATATGAAGAAAATGTTTTTAGTCTGAAAAAATTTAAATAATTGATATTTCTGTAATTAGTTGAATGAAAAAATATATTAAGTACAGAAAATCATTAACTAGTTTTATTATCAAAATTATAATTAATCGAGAATCAAAATTCGTCTAAAATGTTAAAAATTGAGAAAATATTTATTTTCAATGAAAAAAATATTTTTTCTAATTTATTGCCTCCTATATAAAAAAAAGGCATCTGGAATTTATTAAGGATCGTGATATATATATATATATATATATATATATATATATATATATATATATAAATCCATTTATCATATTAATATAAATACCTATTTAATTTTTGTAAAAATGTTCTATTTGAACCACCTCGTTTTTCGAATTTTTTAGAATATAATTATTTTACATGTTTTGTTGATTGTTAAATCTATCAAGAAATTCTGGGCTTTTACGAACATGTAAAAATAATAGTACGTAACAATGTGTAACACATAAAATGCGAAAAATGTAAATAATGTTTCATTTCAAATGTTTTTAACATTGCAGTCTGTTTTGAAAATCATGCTCAGAAATTTAAGGGGTGATAGAAAACAACGAAACGAGCAATTTTCACCACATTGCATAGGTGGAGAGCAAGGGGTGAAAGACTAGACGGCGCTGAAATGGCTGTAAAGCGTGAGTTTTCTTACACATCGTAATTTCTACTTCGACTTTCAGGAAACATGGCGGGGCACAGTATTCAAGAGAAAAAAAAGGATATGCACATTCCTACCACGTAAGGACTTGTAAATAGAAATGCTCTGGAAGTTGAAGTTTTCCCAAGCCTTAAATGTGCATCATTCAATTGTATTATGAACTACGAATGAATATTCCCTTACCAAGTATAGAATACACAAGTTTTGATACCAGCAGAATATTTCCACGTATCGAGTTAGTTTTTTGGTTTTTCGCAACAGTTATCAGCGTGGCCTGATTTAAGTGCCCATGTGTTATTCACGAATAAATGCACCTTTATTTATGAAGGCATTTCAAATACGCACAAATTTAAGTGTGGGCATCTAGCAATCCGTACGACGCAAGATCTGATGTGTATCAGAAGCGTTTCATCATAAATGTTTGGGTTGGATCTTTGGGTGATCATTTGATATGTCCATATCTTCTGCCATTCCGAATGGGAGGCAGAACATACCTCACATTTATACAAGAGGTATTGCCAGAGTTACTTCAACCTGTTACAGCACACAAACAAACACATATGTGGTTCCAGCAAGATGGAGTACTACACCATTTCAATTGGATGTGCTGAGTACTCTAGATGCTAAATTCCTAGGGAGATGTATTGGTTGGGGTAGGCGCACTTCTAAGCCGGCAAGCTCACCTGATCTCTTGCGTCTGAATTTTTTCTTGTGGGACCATTTGAAAATTCTCATCTACGACAGTCCTGTCGACTCCGACGAGGACCTAGGTGCAACTATTTCTGTTGATGCCTGTGCTGTCCGAGAAATGCCGAATGTGTTTGAAAAAGTAGACAGTTCGTTACTTTGTAGATGTAACGTTTACATTATCACAGGCGACCACTGTTTTGATCAGTTTCTGTAATTTTGCCGCACATATTTTCAATAAAATTCTTTAGTATCTCCTCTATCGGTTTGGTGTTTCGTTCTTTCATGTGACAGTAACAGTTCTAGCAGTTCCCCACTTGCTCTCCACTTATAGATTGAATGGAGAAAATTGCTTGTTTAGTTTTTTTTTATAGTTCCTTAAATTTTTGCCTGTGAGTTTCGAAATACCCTGTATACAGGGACCTATTATTAAGTATAATTTATAAATTAATCTACTATTTTTATTCAAAAGGATATACTTTAAATGAAATTCTTGAGAATATTTGTAATTATTAATAAAAAGGCTGATGATGACATCGCTTGCATCATTGCCAAACACTTTTTCAAATGTTTCGGTAACATGTTTGACGCTCTAAATGTCCTAGCTTCTGAGTGTGACAGAAAAGAAACTTAAGAATTTCGATTCCAGTGATGCACCAGTCTGTATTAAAACTTGGATCTCCTTATCCGTGATATTCCTTATTAAAAGCGGAGGAGAGAGAATGCTGCTAATCCACATAAGTATATTGAAACCAATCTGTAGCTTCGAAGTTGAGTTTTTATAAGGTGAAATTTCAAAGAGCCTTGCCTTTGGAAAATGTTAGAGATTTCAACAATTGGAGGAATTCCAGCTTCCTAATATGTCTCCTTTCATCCAAAATCATTGTAAGGATCAAATTTTCGAATGAAGTAAGAAAGTGTTCCGATGAGTTACTTTGTTAGAGAAATAATGCCTAATTCAGTAAATTTTGAAACAGGTAATCCTAGCTTCTGTTAGCTTCATAAATTATATTGGATCAGTCAGTGATCTACAGATATATTTTTGGTTCTAATTTTCAACCAGATAGGATGTAACATTTAAAAACTTTTTTATTAACAGCTTCATTTCTCCGCGAGATTTATCGGAACTTAAGTATACTCAGAGAATTTCAAGTGCCTAGAATAGGGAAATAGACCAGGATCACAAAGTGACAAATCTTCTGAAATTGTATCTGAATTTATGTCCTCAGAAATATCAAGCAAGTATTGTTGATGCTTGAAAATTTTCTGTGAACTTGGAAACAAAAATGCATTGAAATTTTTGAAACGACCCCCGTAACAGTTTTCCCTTCTATTGGTCTTAATGATTTAGGTTCAGGGGGTACACCATCCAGGTGATAAAATAGGGATCGATAAAGGAATTACTGATATTTTTTGTCAAGCACTTGCTGTTAGAAAGTAGTGATATCTCTCATAGTGTTTTTGGAAACAACAAATGAAGACATCATTGTTTTTAGGAAGATTATTTTGTAAGACCTCACTTGCAGGTGAAAACAATATATATATATATATATATATATATATATATATATATAATGGCCGATCACATGAAATGATAGCAGAGCGTCACACTTGACGTACTTCACTTGATACTCTGAATTTCACTCGTCTTAATAGATCTTATGAAAATGTACTATATCCGAATTTTCTCCAAAATCTGATTTTAAAATGCATGAGTTTATACAAATAAAGGTATAAATTAAAAATTTGTTTAATATTTATGTAGATATTTTCATTAAAGTTGAATATAATTACAAAGTAATCCTAATTTTACAAAAAAATAAGACCGCTTTCCAAGACTTTGCGGGAACAATAATTATTTGAAATAATATATTTTAATTTATATTTCATTTTACCTCATAACGCAAACCTCACATTTAGAATTATAGTACAGACATCGCAAAAATATTACATCTATTTATTGCATTTGTTTATGAAAAGGTGACAGGTTTTCAAAACATTACTAAGAAATGTTTTTTATTTGAATTTCTTTTACTTAGCTAGACAAATGACAACTCATCATGGGTATATTGATCAAAAAAACAAATAAAGCATTTTACTACTCTAAGACATCTTACGAAACACCAGAAATGAAGCATTTATTAACTAATCAGGTTTCATTCGGTGAATTATTCCGAAAATATGTTAATTATTGGGCGAATCCGAATTCTATTATTTCACACAGATGATAAGATTATCTATTTATTCTCATTGTGATGGAACGATTTGCGTGTATCATTGACAGAAATTACTTAGGAACAGAAAATTATTAATGAATATCTAGTTTATGATGAAAATGAATATGTATTAGAGATTCATTAAAGTTACTCTGAGTTAACCACAATTAATATGACTCACGCAAGAGTCATTCCTTAATATTCATAAATTCTAATAAAAATTAAATTCATGTTTAAATTTTTTTGTTATCAATGCATAATTTAATACTGTTTCATTACGAAAGCTCATAATGGATTTTCCAATCACCTTTTCTTATTTCTTGAATGTTTTTAAGTATAAATGAATTATTTTCTCTCTTATTTGGGTAATACATATCGTACCCTTCGATTATTACATCCTTTTTAGAGCTTACATTTAGTGCAGAAATTAAATTTTCAGCTTTCTGTTATTGATGTAAATAATAAGATTAACTGTAAGAAAATACATTGATAAAAATTTACTGTGTAAATGGGTTGTTTATATTATTCTGTGAAATCTATGTATTTGATATGAATGCATAAATCTTTTTTTATTCTCAGATTCTAATGGAATATATTCTCCTACATTTGAATACTAGTTTATGATGTATTTGTCAATATCATAGGATGTTGTTTCATACATTTTTATTATCGTGATTGAGTAAACTACTTAATTAAAATTTCTGAGATATTTTCTTGAAAAATCAATGTAAACGTTCGATAATCCTTATAATTGTTCTAAAATTCTGTACATATTACTTTCATAACGAAGAAAAAATGTAGAATATTTTTGAAATACAAAATATAATTTTTAAAAATAAGTTTAAATTAAAAACTTTTGTGATCTTTTTATCTTATGGGTGTAAATTTTAATGCTATTTTCAAATTACATTTTCTTATATAAACAATGAAGTAAGATAAAAATGATATTGAAAGACATTTTATTAATTCTTACAAAGAGGGAAAGTGGAAAATAATTCTAAAGCTACTTCAATATGATCAATGTAATAGGAAGAAATACTTACTGCATTATTTTAAACAAATTTCATAAGTGAATGAGATGACAGAATCTAATGCACATACTCGGATGAAATCATTTAATGTATTAAATTTCAAACAACACATGTAATACTTCAGCATAGTGATATATTTAATTGACAGATATTGATTTAATTTTCAAAATATTGTATATATAATAATATTCTTTTGTCTGAGGAAATACTAAAATTTCTTTCATTAACAAGCGTGTAAAAAATAACAGAGATAATCAATAGTACGAAACAATGTCTAAAAGTATTCACTCACAAAAAAAAACGATTTAGATGAGAAATTGAGATACTTCAAAATTGTAAATACAAATTTTTATTCAAAAACAATTGTAAATACAAATGTTTATACAAATACAATTGTAAATACAAATGTTTATACAAATACATTTATAAATACCTAAGTTTTCTCCTAATATATTTATATAAAAATTTTAAAATGCATTTTTTTTTAATTTTGACTTCTATGTTTTCTGAAAAGCATTCAATATGAAATGTTTTATAAAATTGCATTAGTCAATTGTAACTTTCAATTGTGATTAAAAGCTTTTTCATTTATGCATTTGTTTTTCTCTTACGAAACATCGAGTTAATATAGTTGTGTCACTTCATAAATAAACTTTTGTGCAATAGGAAAAAAAATAGTTCACATTATAAAAAAGAAATATTTTAGGAAAATCATATTTACTTTACAATTTTTTCAAAGATAAAATAGATTTCCAGTTAAATAGAAAAATATATATAACATGTATTAGTTTTCAAACTTCTTCCCTTAAAATACTCCAATTGAATAAAGCTTAAACTAGCACGGACTAAAAAATAATAACGAACACATCATAGAAGTTAAAACTGCTCTCAATATTAACTGATAAGAAACAATAAGTAACTATCCATATATTCATATCCGTCATTAATTAAGATTGCGTAAAATAAAGAACTTCAATTTTTACCCCAAGTAAAAATTGATCAGTTTTATAACTCAGTGGCTTTGAATAAAATACATGCATCAGATTAAAAAAAAAAAAACCGAAAGAAGTAATATATTTTGAATAATACTCGCGGTGTTTTAAAAAACAATCTGAAAAAACTCTGTTTTTTTTTTAAAAGCACATAAAACTCAGCAGAAAAGATGAGTTGCATAAAAAGTACGGGTGCCAATAGACAAAGAAGCAACAAGAGACATTATTAAAGATTAGTTTTCTGAAAGAAGAAGCAGTTCATCGAAGATCTAAAATCTATTTCTGCAATCAAAACCTCTGTAAAACCAATCATTGAGAGGAATTACGATGGATATTGGAATCGGGGGAAAAAATTAACTTCCTTTTCCAACGAAAGTTGATGAAACAATCTTTACTTTTTAAAGCTGCATGAAAACCTCTCTTACAAATGTTTCTTTTTTTTTTAAAAAAAAAAATTGTTCAATTTTTAAAGCAATATTATATTTAGAATGTATACTTTTATTATTAGATTAGATTAAATTTTAGATACTTTTTCCTTTTACAGTTATTTCATTTAGGAATCAATTTAATTTGTTGCAACTGTAGACAGCATTGTTTGACACTGTGATTGAAAACTAGATTGAGTGATATTGTTTCATCAAAAGAAAATGTACAAATATTGAAAGCATAACAAAATGGATGAATAAGAGAAAAAACCATTATAATACAAAAAATGATGTATTTTAGGTTTATTTTTGCAATTTCCTTTTTTGGGGGAGCGAGCACATTTTATTTATTTACTTTAAATTCTGCGCACATTTAATAATACCTTGCTTTTGAAAATCATTTATTTTATCATAATTGTTTAAATATAATTGGACCTTTCATAATAATAAAACCTTTATTTGAAATACTGTATACATAATTTCAGTTTTATTGTCACTAGGAATTATTATAACAGTAATATTCTTTAAGTATTCTTTATTTATATATATATATATATATATATATATATATATATATATATATTGCATAGTAATAACTCTTCGGTTAGTTTTAAATTTAAGACCAACAAAAGGGACCCTATCTAACATATACCGTTCATGAACGAATGTGATGATACACAGTTTGATTAGCTATAGACAAATTTTCTTCAGTAATACACACAATTTCATTAGGAATATACAAATGTAACACTCACAATAATGCTTGATAAAGGATAAAATCTTAATTATGTAATTAATATGGTTACATGTTTCAGGATTATGATGCCTAAAAGTATTCAATTCATTAAAAGAGGGAATTTTGAAGAAGTTAACAATTATTTTAATAATTTTGCTTTTAAATATAGTTTCCCAGTTATAACATATATACTGAGTTTAGGTACTACATTTATAAAGATATTAATGATAAACATTTTAAGATTAAAGAAGCGTTTAAAATAAATGAAATTAAAAAAAGATTCATGGATGGTTGCAAAAAGACTATAATTTATTACAGTGACAAAATCCTGAGAATTAAGAGACTATTTGCAAATATTAATATTATTTAATAGTTAATAAACATCCAGAAGTTATTAATGATTATTTAGGAAATAAGTTTAGTGATCCAGAAATTCAGTTTATTACTTCAAAATTTCATGAAGACGTCTTGAACTTTAGAACTGGTACTAATAAATATAACACATTCTTTAGAAAAACAGATACATTATTCGAAAAACTCTTATGAAATAATTTAACTAAATTTAATAAAATAGTATTCAACTTTAAATATTTTTGATATTATTAAGAATTTAGAAGAAAAAGATTTTGGCTATATATATTTATTATTTTAATAACCTTTTTTAATTCTACAGAAATAGATGATGTAGTGAATGTAATATTAATTAATTATAACAATTACAATATTAATGAATTTATATCTTAGGATAAATTGAATTACCTTTAATTAATGTACACAGAGAAAACTATATTAAATATAACAATGAAAAATTTAAGCAAACAAGAGTATTCCCCAAGGATGACATGCGAGATATTTTGGCTAATATTAACTTACATTATTATGACATAATTAGATTGATGTATATATCAGAAAAATTGAATGATTTATTTCAAAGTTACATAGATACAAAGTAAAGAGCTCAATATAGTGCTGACTCACTTCTAGCCTGGATTCAAGGTGCAAAGAGTTGTAAAGCACCCTGATAGTCTTCTGTGGAATTTCTTGCCCAAATTTGCTCCAATTGTCGGACGAGGTCATCAACATTCCCTAGTGGATGCAGTCGCCTTCCTATCATATTCCAGACATGATCGATTGGAGAGAGATCTGGCTGGCGAAGTAAGTGTTTCACAAGCTATAAGGCAGTTCATAGCAACACGTGCCATATGTAGCCTGGCATTATCTTGCTGAAAAATAAGGCCACCTGTGAATAGCCATAATCTATGAATGGCCATGGTGGACACTCGTGTTCGGTTCGCACGTCTGATGGTTGATAACAATGAATCAGGCGCTGTGACAGCTGATCTGACAATCACTCTATCCTCCCGATATGCTGTGGCCCTAAGTCGACCACTACCAACATGACGATGAATAACAAAAAAATATATATATAAATAATGAATATAAAATTAAATTTGTCGCAGCAAATAAATTACTAAAGAAGTAAATTATCCAAAACTTCTCACAAAAAGGTGCAATATTTTTTTATTACCATGAAGGAATTCACCACCAAAGAAAGAATTATGATTTATTTATTTAATGAAAACCAAAATAAATTATATACTAATCATAAAAATAAAAGAAATTTAGTTATTGAAATATATAAAATACAATTTTTATTATTATGAAACCAATATTTAACTTGATTAATAAATCCTTAGAAAATAAATAAATGGTGAAAATACAAAAAACAAAATTTGCCTGAAAGAATATAATATATATATATATATATATATATATATATATATATATATTAAGGTATTAAATCAAGGGAAATATTCCTTATTACATAACAATCCAATATTTATTTTACCTTTCTTGTTTTTATAATTTTTCATTTAACAGAGAAAACTTTAGTTTTATTTTCTATATGTGGAAGTCTTATTTTTGATTTCTAACTTTAATAATTGCACATATAAATCAATCAATACATATAAAAGAAATTTGTTTCCTATAAAAAATTTAATTTCAAATTCATTTACATGCATAACCTTTTAGGTAGTGCATATTGCTTAGTATTTTGTTATTGTTTAATTCAGAAAATAACAGTATGACATTTCATTTCCTTAATTACCTTTTAAAAAAACTTTGTGTATTAGTTGTATCTTAAGATGGTTGTTAGCTTAAATATTTTGGCAATATAATATTAATCTTCAGACAAAAGTGAAATAAAAGTCCTTTTTTTCATAATTTAGTAAAACTGTATAAATTTCCGAGAAAGCACAACCCGAACAAAAGTTCGCTCTCATCCTAATTTATGTATAGTCATAAGGAAAAATGCTATCCTATTTAGCATTTTTATGTGCTTTGAGTAATACACTAGATATTCTTTCAGCGTAAGATTTTCATACTGAATTGCAGCAATAATTTAAAATAACATTATTTATGCTATAAAAATAATTAAAACTACTTTGATAATACCAGATAATAAAAAACCATATTTATCTGCAATCGGAAAAATTAAAATCCATGGAAAGACAATTAAGAAAGGAATACATTTCATGTTCGGTTCCAAACATTAGTTAATTCATTTCCAATTCCTTTCTTTCTGTTTCCCCGTTTAAGAAAATGCCTTTTTTAAAAATAGAACAAAGAAAAGGTAGAAAAAAAATTGAAAATAACTTTTCCCTTTCTCTTTCGGAAAGATGTTACAGGAAAATTTGCTTACAAGTAGTTTTCTCCAGTCTTTATATCTCATGAACACTTATCTTAGATAGCCATTGAAACAAAAACTGTGACCCAGCAAAATAAAACAGTTACGACGAAAGAGCTTTTTATATGTCTAAGATGCGGCCAAGGAAAAAGTTGTAGAAGCTTTTCTTTTTTTTAATTCTCTACTTACATTATATGGATGTGAACGTGGTTTGGAGTAACTTTGAAAGAGGTTCTTTCATATCTTATGTGAAACACTTTTTTTTCCACTATGTGCATTTTATTCGTTCAGAGAAATAACTTTATCTTGAAAATATTTTTCTTGATGATAGCATGAGACTATTTGTATTGATGGTAGGGTGGAATATATGTGATACACATTTCTTTCGTATTGAGCATTCTATGTTTGATATTTATTGACAATTAAATTAAATATCCGTTACTTTACTTTGTGTACATGAAATATTGGTGAATTTACAGATTTATATTGAGTTTAAATTTATTTCATTTTTATCGCCCTCGATAAATTGAACAGAAAACTAAACTTACCTACATGACTTTACCTAATTATCTTTCTATCCTCATTCTTAACAAGTATTTAATCTATGTATTATCTTTTATCAAACCAATTGCTTATTTATTATTTAATGCGTGAATAATGAATAACAATATCATTATGAATAAGAATATCAAGAATTTTATGAATAAGAATATCAAGAATTTTATGAATAAGAATATCAAGAATTTTATGAATAAGAATATCAAGAATTTTATGAATAAGAATATCATTATTTCGCTACGCGAAAAATAGAAAAAGTAATTGCAGTAGTATTATCTATTATCGTCATTGTATTGAAAATATAAATTTGTAATCATGAGTAAAAAGATAGAATCCCATATCTCGAATGTCAAAGATTTTTATACCTTTTAGTAGCTAATTTTTGAGTACTGTGTACATTCAAAAAAATAATTAAACAAGACTAACCTTGCTGTCTGTCATGTTTGTTTCGAAAATTATACAAAAAGTAGAATTCCACAAGTAATAAATGAAAGGTTTTCAAAATAACTGTTTCCATATATAACGAAAATGTTATAGACGTATGTTTTAAGCCACTTTCAAGAAATTTAAAATAAGCAGAAAAAATCAGTAAAAAGATATAAATCATATTTTCATGTATAAAGTTATATAAATGCTATACTTACAAAATAAATGTGATAATACATTCTATAAAAGTCAGAATTCCAGGTTTCCCCCCCCCAAAAAAAGTGTTGAGCTTCAACATAAGTATACATATTGAATACACATAACTTACGAATTATTATTTACTGATAATCCGAACTCTGTAGTATTTGTATTGTTGTGATATTTTGTGAAAGAAACATAGTCTATAATTTCAAAATGTTAAATTTTGAATACTTTTAATCAATTCGTTAATATTGTTTTTTGTTACAGCAAAATGAACAAACAAAAATAAACAGGTGCCCATAATGGATTATATATAGAAAAAATGACAGATATTAATTTTATTTAAACTATGTTTTTTTGTTGTCATTTAATACATGTTAAGATTAAAAAGGGAGAAACATTTTTTGAACTCATATATTTTCAAAATTCTTTGGAATAAATGTGATTCATATTTTTGGATACATTATTTAATAATTTCACATGTACCTATATTAATATAATTTATAACATTATTGTAATAAATTCTTCGGCTGCAACTTTTTTTTAAAATATCATTTATGTATAAACATGAATAAATTCAACTCAAATAATCATTGGGATACATTTCAACTAAAATAAGTATAGCAAAATATATGTAAAAGACAAAACATTTAATAAGAAAATGAATATCTTAATTCTAAAATTTTACTTTTTGTGTATTCAACAAAGATTTAAAAAAAAGTGGGTTTTTTTGTTACTTTTTCGTTTAGTTCTATTTTTAAGCCAAAATATTTTCAAATCCACTGTTGAAAAATCATATTTCTTTTCTCTTTTTAAAACTAACTCTATTTACTTAACTTCTAGGTATTGAAAAAGAGTCGAACAACTTTTTTCAACAAAAGAACTACCGTAGAGAATATTTAAAGTCTTTTTTCAACTTAAGTACTCTTTGCAAAATCAGTATTTTGGCATATAATTTTCAAGCTAACATGCATAACATTTTAAATAGTATTTAATCATAATATATTCAGTAAATATTAAAAAAATTTTATATTACAGTTGCTTAGAAATAGCATCTAATTATTATATCTCAAAAAAATTTCAATTTTTAGCAGGAAATTTCTCCAAGAAATAATTTGTTCATTAGGTCATAAGAGAAATCAAACTTTAATTTTTTACCCACCATTTTCTTAACAGAAAAGGACAACTTTTTGTTAACAAATGGTTTTCACAAATTTTGCACATTGTTTTATCACTTACATGTTGACAACGACAACAGCCAGGGTACGCAAATAATGTTCTTGAGACTTAAGCCATCGTATCCATATGATTTGTAAAACTGATCAAAAAGCTCTAAAAACTATAAAAATTACTACATTTTAAGCGAAGTATTATTTTCTTGAATTCATTTTTTAATTTTAATTTTTAATTAAGTATGTCAAAGGATCAACTTGATTTTCCTTAGAAAATTTTCCCTATTTAGTTACGACTTTAATGAATAGTCCATAACTTTACTACAATCTCATGATTTTGGATAATTCAAAGAAAGAAAGCACAATTCTCAATATTAACAACTTGCTTAAAAATTTATCATATTCAATATACCATAGAATTGAAGCTCTTGTATAATATTGTTATATTTATTTTTTACTTATTATATTCAACATCCCATTTAAAATAAACAACTATGTACAATATTTAAATAAAATATTATATGCACAAACTCTGGGATTTAATTACAGGTTATATTTAGACTTAACACTTCAAAAAAATTATTTATAAAAATACTGCGTATCAAAATTATAACCAGATAGTGATGGTAATATGTAGCTATTAGTACACAAGAAAAATAATTCCAGTGACGTCTTCGAAATTTCCTAAAAAACATATATACAAAAAGTGAAAAGAAAAATATGATGAGGTCTTTTATTTTAATAGTCTTACTATTTCACAAAAATAAGTTAGTTCTTGCAAAATTATTTTCTAGAAGCACTGTGTTTAATATAATTGGCTCCAAAATAGTGAATGCATGCTTTAAATATATAATACTAGAAACATTTATCATTTATCTGCTAATTGGCATTTAAGAAAATGGTATTTTTATTTAACCTTTTACAAAGAAATAATAATTATACAATTTTTAAGTGATGCAGAGTATCTCAGACATTTTCCTCAGATTGCCTCTTAAAATATACTACAGCCATTAAGATATGTGTTTTTTGCACCGCTAAATGTCTCGAATCTTACAATAGCTGTTTGAAATGTTTAAATTAACTAAAGAAATAGCCGAATATTTTTGGTTTAGTTCATTAAACTGAGTGAGTTTAGAATATTGTCTAGACTAGAATTCTTGCGATGATTAGGAGTTCTTCTAAACAAGGATATTAACTGGCGTATTTTTCCTAATGAGACATCAAGTAAAAGATGTTTGAATTCGTATATTTCAACTTCATCAAGCGATCCGCCTCCGCAACTTCAGCAACAAAATACGTTCACTAATATATTTATAATAGTTATCTCAAAACGTTATTCTTGAATAAAAGATACTTAAAAGCAATTGTTTTATAAATTAAAGGAATGAATTTCTTCATGGAATATTCTACTCCACTGTTCCAATGCTTCATAGAAAAAATGAACAAAAAGGAAAAGAAAATATTAAGTTTTAAAGGAAAAGAATGTATTATATTTACGGTTAATATAATTATACTTTAAACAATTTATTTACGTGTATTCTTAAAATTACTTAGATTTTAGTAATAGTTTTTTATAATTAATTTCAATCAATCCGTATGAAATCAATTGCTGTACAGAAATAAATCTACATTAACTGTCCACTTTAAAGAAATTTAATTTATTTGCATTTTACTTAAATATTAAATTACGATGAAAATAAAATAAATTCGAGTAGTACGTCGTACAGTTTACTCGTATATGGATAGTTTACTCGCTTCAACGCAGTTAATCGTTTTTACACTAAAGCTGCAGCTGCATTCAAAATTCTTTGCACATACCTAAATTATGTGATTAAACTTAAAAGTGATATTTTTTAGGGCGTGTACTTTTATATTTTATTTATTGCTTAGAAATTAGACACATTTTTTAAAGTAGGTCTGCATCCAATAAACGTTTATGAAAAATGTTTTTTTTTACTACATTTCTTTCTGAATTGCCACTCAAATCACTTATATATATATTTATATATATATATATATATATATATATATATACACTGAAAATTTATGAAAGAATAATTTAAAATATTTAAAAAGACAAAAATCCAGAAAGAAATGTAAAAATGAAAGAAAAATAAATGAAAATATGGAACCCAGCAAGTCAAAAAGCAATATCGGGCTGAGGACCGATTAAGCGGGGTTAAACTAGTTTAATGGTACCAACCTTCCCCCTTTGCGACTTGGTAGGCTGAATTAGGCAATCCAAATTGCAAAAGAGTTCATGATTAAAAGATACAAACAAATTCAGCGATAAAATCTACAAAAATAAAATCTATAATTCCTGGTAGGCTGAATTGGGAAATCCAAATTACAAAAGAGTTCAATGATTAAAAAATGCAAAAAATTTCAACGATAAAATTTACAAAATAAAATTTATAATTCTGAAAATTATCAACAAATCAAAATATAAAAATTACTTACAAAATTCAAAGAAATGAAGATTCAAATATGTGAGTAGTAAGACGGAATTTTCTTTAAACTTCAAGATGTATATCACACACTCAAAATGAAAAAAAATATAACGCATCATCACCATATAAATTGAAAAAAGATTTAAATCATTGTTTGATTGGTAATAAAATGTAAAAGGATGCAAACAATTGGTTGGTAATAAGTTGTATGGTAAAGGAGTATAACGTTCCAGAGAGTGAGTAAAAATGTAAGCTGTGTAAATATAAATAAATAAATAAATTCTTCACGGCTAGACCACTAACAAGCCGACTTTGTGGACCTATTGTTGTGTGGTGGATTTGAAATTGGATCACGATTCGCAAAGGTGTTTAATATATTTGTGATGTATATAAGTATTTAAGAAATTTATTGGATAATCATGATCCAAATAGTTGTTGAAGAATTTCTTAATGTTATTAACTTTGTCTATTTTATGTGTGGTTAATTTGTTATTACGTAATAAAAAGGCCAATAATATATATATACATATATTATTTATTATTTTTCAATAGCTCATTAAATAAACGAACACTTCTAAAGTTTAAATCACTAACAATCGAACTACTTTCTTTAGAACGTTCACGCCAGTGCGTTCCACTGGTGTTTTGAACTCGAATGTTTCATTAGTGGTACGTACAAGTAAAAATTTATTTCGATCAGTAACTAGATGAAATTTCCACATAGATAAATATTACAATTTTGGAAATTTAAAGTATATTAATTCAAGAAGTAGGATTTATTTTATTTCGCAACTCAATATTATAAGCATCTCACATAATAAATTCGATAATATAATTATACAATTCAAAATTATAAATATTATTGTTTATTTTTTCTATGCATTTTTAAAAACATATCAAATAAAGTGCTGGGTGATTTTAAAACAATTGTAATAGTCGATTCCTTTAGTTTTCATTGTAGCATGACTTTTATCTTTTTTTTAAAAAAATAAATTAGCGTTTACAAAATCCTTGCAAAGTTTTCTTGACTTTATCACAGATTGAAATGAACGAAAAATCATTTTTGTTTAAAGATAGTCAGTCATTTCTCAATATCCATTTTTTTTTCAATATGACGATTTTAAAATGCATTTGATTAAAGTGAAAATTTCAATTTAGTTTATATTGCTACCCATAAAGCAAAGTTGATCATAAAGCATCAGCTCATGGAAGAGAAACACGAATTACAGCGAAGGCATAGACGTGCTTATAGGCAAAAAATGAATAAAAGACCTTAAGGCTCTTGTCTACAGGCTGTTTTAATTACGTGAACGTAATGTTAATTCTATGAAATTCCTACTACCGTACTCAAATTTTTACTATTTGATCTATTCGAATGCAATAAAGTCCATTTGAAAGAGCAAAAAGTAATGAAGGTTTCTGCGGAATTACATTTTCTTTCCAAGTTTTAAATATACACTCATGGACAAAAAAATTAGCGCACCAAGAAATAATTGCGGGATCGTAACGAAACTTGGCATGAAGGTACATGTTGGGGAGATATGCAAATGATTAGAAATGCAGCGTGATTGCGCATTACGTATAGCCGGTAGAGGGCGTTTAACGTCGTTCGTGGAGTATAAAACAGGTAACCAAAGCTTCCTTGAGTGTGCTGAATCGTTTACAAAGGAAGAGCTGAGGTAGACATGACATTACGCCACTTTCGAAGACAATATGAGCAGCTGTCGCTGTTTGAGAGGGGGCGAATCATCGGTATGATGGAAGCTGGGTGGTCAGCTAGGCGAGTCGGTCGTCAATTAGGTCGCTCTGATTGAGTTGTGAGGAGTTGATGGGACCAGAGGATCCGACAGATGTCATTTACACGAAGAGCAGGCTCAGGACGCCCTCGACAGACCAGTCGTCGAGAAGACCGCCACATCGTAAGAAATGCAAGCGTACAGCCAACTGCTTCCTCGGGCACAGCCATTCATGCACAGGTAGCACCTTCAGCCCTTGACGCCCACCTATCGACGCCTCCGTTTGGAGTGGTGCCGTGCACGAGGTAACTGGACTACAGCGGAATGGAACCAAGTCGTCTTTAGCGACGAATCCAGATTCTATCTCAGCAGTGATGACAATCGTTTTCGTGTGTGGAGACCCCGTGGTGAACGCCTCAATCCTACCTTTGCTTTACAGCGACACACCTCTCCCACAGCTGGTGTGATGGTTTGGGGTGCCATTGCCTACAATACACGGTCACCCCTAGTATTGATCCGTGGCACCATGACAGCCCAGCGGTATGTCCATGACATCCTGTAACCACATGTGTTGCTACTCATGCAACGGCTTCTAGGAGCCATTTTTCAACAAGACAATGCTTGGCCTCCCACGGTAAGGGTGTCACAAGACTGTCCCCGCACTGTTACTATTCTTCCTTGGCCTGCCCGATCCCCAGATTTGTCTCTAGTCGAGCATAACTGGGATCATTTGGGACGGCGAGTTGGGCATCCCACGAGTTTTAACGAACTAGAGGCAAGGTTACAGCAAATTTGGAACAAAATGTCTCAAGACATCATACAGAACTTGCATGCATCAATGCCTAATCGTATCGCATCGTGCATTCACGCTACAGGGGGTTCAACAGGGTATTAAATCATCCGTTCTTTTGCCTTTTTCTCTGAAATAAATGATCCTTTTTCTTTGATTTTCTAATAATTTACTTATATTAAATTACTCATTACGTATATAAATTTCATTTCATTTTCACGACTCCTTTTTGGTGCGCTATTTTTTTTGTCCATGAGTATATTTTTACGCCTATATTAGTGATTCGTTTGATGGGTTTTTAATCTATAAACAATATTTTCATATATCCGAGAGAAAACGTAATTTTAAAGAACATTGCACTATGTTTTGGTCTTTCGGATGTACTTTATTGCATTCAAATGGATAACATAGCAAAGATTTTAGAAATTCTATAACATTATCATTATGTTGACATAATCGAAATATCTGGTAGTCAGGAGTCTTACAGCATAAAAATTAAAAATATATTAAGACAAAAATGCTGTTGAATAACTCTATATTAAGTAATCTCTTTAAAAATAATATACTGCCACGAAAAACTGTATCATAATTCTCCTATCCGTCACATTTGTCATTTATTTTAATTTATCTAGGATCAGATAACTGAGTAAGTTCCTCGGGTCATTTGTTATTTTTCAGATGACATACCGATAGTGATCATGATGACCTAAAGCTGAGTGCATTAGTGACCCGAACTAAAAGACATTCTTCAATGTCACCCCAAGATGCTGATTGATCTATAAGACAAGTTTTAGCAACACATAGGCATGCTTTTCAAACATGTTAGAATACCTTTTACACTATATATATTTTGATTTTATTAATGGACTCGAAATCCATGAATAAAATGCTGTTCATTTTCTAGTCAAAATCTGACTTACTCAGCATATACTGTATGATAAATTGTGAATATAATTGTTTTGTGAGCAACACTATTTTGAATTGTAAATCACAGATTGATTTAAAATTGCTAATTTAAAATAAATGTACAAGCAAAACTGTTTTTATGCAGGGAATAGGGATGAAATAAAAAAAAAGTATCAAAAATATTCTGAAACATCATATCATTTTTAACTATATTTCAAAATATATTCGGGACATAAGAACTTGATTAAAAAATGCCTCATATAATGAATAATTCAAAACCTCTAAATATATTTAGAAACTAGTATTTCTTTTCAGGCAAAAATTCATTTACTCACGGAACATTTTTTAGAGGATGGTTACTAATAACAGATGACATCATTAAGATCAATTGTTAGCATTAGGTGCTACCATTTATTAAACGGAGCTGAAACAAATTTGGCATTGAATTATAAATTAGTTTTGATATTTAGTCATCTGCTGGGTCGAGTTGTCCCTGTCCATGAGACCTGGATTCCCCATTATTCTGGAAATGAAGCAAAAATCACAACATTAGGTTTTTTTCCGGAGAATCATTTTTAATAAGTGCAAAAATGGTTACATTGGCATGGAAAGTTATGTTGAGGAATTTTTTTAGGTGCGACAGGCGTCATGATCACGAATACGATTTACTGAGACTTAGACAGCTATCTAGTGAGTCATGGTGCTTACTGAAATCTAACCATGTTCGATGCTATGAGCACCATCTTTTGGAATTTCAAAGGACATATTGAACGAACTTTGTAAATGTTTAATTTTCTTATATATTCAATACTACATTTGCAAAAATCTTAAAATGTACATATAAATATTATTTTTCACAGTCAAGAACGTGGGTTATCTTATGGATATCTGGTTCAAAATTACTTCCGTTACTTGAAGATGATACACCATACTCTTTTTTAGACTTGACATTTTCTATTATACAATGTAATCAGTAATCAGTTTTAGCGACAATCGTTTTTGGTTAGCTGATTTATACATGTCGTGGTAACCAGATATACAATATCAAAACTCATTCAGGAATTTTGAATTTCTTTTAGAATAGATATTATTTTCAAAAATAATGGTTTTCTTCCCTTTCTAGGTATTGATTTCATAAAATTGAATTTTTTTTTATATACCGCATAAAAAATCGCACAGAAAAGGAACACAGAATTATGTTTGTAACTGTATTTAAATGACTATATTGCTTCGAAGCTAAGTACCAGTGGCGGAGAGATAAACGCCCGTCCAGAGTTCCATGGTTCAAAGCCCAGCTCTGACAGCATTAATAAATTTCCGCTAAAATTTTGTTAATTGTTCTCTGTTTTTTTTTTTTTTTTTTTTTTTTTTTTTAAGACTTTTCAGAATATTCTTTACAATTTTAGAGCAGTGTTCTGAAATATTCTCATATGTGTAATATATAAGCATTTGTGAGTTCTCATTCTGAGAGAGTTCTCAGGAAAGTGTAGTTGTTCTTAGTCTACTAATAAATCTCGTTATATTCTCTTATATATTGTGTGTTCAATTCAACCTGCTCCAAACTATCTACGGGACAATATATAACAAAAAATCAATATATAAATTACCAATAGTTAAAGGAAAACTTAAAAAGAATGAAAATGAACATTTTAAAAAGCAACATTTAACAAGAAAATTATGTTTTAAAATATATTGCAGGTGTTTAGGAAAAAAAAACTTGTTGCTGCACTAACTATGTTTATAAACTCATCTCATTTATAGAAGTAAATCTAGACTCATGACTTTAGTCAAGTGAAAGCGTCGAAATAAAAAAAAACTTTAATTTGAATAAGGTGTCAGTTAAGGATTTTAAAACCTGATTAAACTTAAGCTGCAATGTCTTTTTTATATTATCTATTTCATCATCTGTAAATTTCATACATGAAAATATATTCAGTTGAGACAATATTGTTGCTCTGATAATCTTATATTGAAGCTATCTTGTTCAAAATGATTCAATTATGATACAATAGCTTTAAAAACCTAATGATTAAGTACGGATTTAAAAATTAATTCAATAAGAATCAACAAAAACAAATGTATTTTAATAGTGTTATTAAAAAAGAAATATATTTTTCTCGTAGTAACTAGTCCGAAACTTTAAAATAATTATTTTTGTGCATATTATTGATTTATCGTGTAAATCAGGAAAAAAATATTTATCTTTATCTTTAATTAGAATAATAGGAAAGTAAATCATAAGCAATTACGCAAGAAATTGCTTTATATTTTAAAAAGTGATGCTTTTGCTTACAAATATCTTATAATTTACAATATTTAATATTGTTAATATTATATAAACTTAAATTGTTTTTGCCACCAAAATTATTTCTTCTTCAAAATTGAAATTGAAATCTGAAAAACACCGAAGTATATATTCTCCTTCAGGGAAGAAAAAGAGTCAGTGTTTGTACTGTGAAGTCTATTTGATAAATGGGAGACAGATCAATAGGGCACCAATGAAATCGAGAAATTGAACAAATAGATAAAACGAATTAGATGACTCCAAGATTCGGATGATGAGTGTTTGTACAGTAAACGAATTTTCGATCTCGTTCTGAAGTCAAATAACAACAATGACTTCTTTAAGAGTTATTGTGTCTGAAAACCATCCATCTATTATCGTTCATTATATATTATTTTTTGTAAGATCTTATACTTCATTTCCTATTTTAATATTAATTTTTTGAAGTCAATTTTTTTTTAAAAAAGCGTTTTTCATGAATTACACGAAACCCAAATGCTTTGGAGTAATTCGAAAAAAAGGGGGTGGGGATTATTGCATATGAACACTGCACCATAAAAAAGACATGTAAAGGCATAAAATATACGTGTAATAACTTCTTTTGGTAAAACAAAATTCCGATACTATAAATAATATTCCTATACAAATAAGAACTTCTTTGCAAATACACAATACAAGAAAGTAATTGCATTCGGTATATAAATTAATATTTATTTTATTTCTTCTTTGAACACCAAACGTATTTAATACAAATCAAAACTTCCTATGTATAACTTTTGAAAACTTCAGTACAAATATTTTTCTTAAAAAAAATGCACTGAATCATTATATATATCTCCAAACATTAAATTTTTATAAATGCCAAAATGTACTTAGAAAAATTATAGGTTACAGCTTCGCGCGATCTCAAACCAACGGATCTTTGGTTATGCATTCTATGAGTAACATCGCATCAGGATCACAATTCAACAATTAGCTAATAAGCCCATTTTATTACAAGTTATATTCATTTTTAATTTCTCCACGAAAACAAAATCTGAAATAAAAACGCTTATCTTGCAAACAGATCATTACCAAAAGAAGATAGAACATGTTTCAGATATTGAACCCAATTGTTAACAAAACATAAGTTAATTTTTAATTAAATATAATATTTTTTCCATACCAAAAGGGATAGTGACAAGAAAAGATAAAATACGTCGTTCTGAAAAAATTATTATGAATATTTGATTAGAAATTATTAAAAATGCTAAAACTTTAACCCAATCGCTTCTAGCAGATGAATCTGGTATTTTGAAAAGAAAATCAAAAGATGACTATTAGAAGAAAAATTTTCAGGTCATTTTACTGTGAAGAAACTAAAGCTCAATGAGGCAAACAAGATAAAAATGTCTTACTCTGCTCAAAAATATTACCACGTAACGTTTGAGGACTGGAACAAATCAAGTTATTAAGGTTATGGATATTTTTATGATTCCAAGAACAAAAAATTTCACTTCGTTAATTTCAGCTGTCTTTGTCAAAAGAATCCATATATGAAATTCCGGTAGATAAAATTTACTTAGGCAGCCCTCTGGAGAAAACTTTCAGCCTGATTACATTGTCAAAAGGGTAAAACATCCCATAAAATTTCGGTGTGTTTTGTAAACAGTTCCAAGAGAGTTGGACGAGGAAAAAACTATAAAGACTAATACAGAGAAGTTTTGCAAAATCGCTAGATACTGCAACTTTGAGAATGTTTCCCAAATATTGAATATTTTTTTTATTCATGATTCTCTCTCTGAAACTTACTAAAAAATGTTCCGACTTTCTTAGTAGACAATAATATCTCGGTCTTGAATCGGATTTAAAAAAAAAATTAAGTATGAATGAGGCTGAAAATGTTTGAAAAATTGCAAAGCATGAAATTGTCCTAGAAATACTAATAACTTATTGATAATTAGCAGAAACCTAATAATGGCATTACAATTTCTAGAATACAGAATGTGCATAATAGTGTATAGAAAGAATATCCATGCGTATTAAAGCTTTCATAGCGGTTAAAAGAAATATTACTAAATATTAATATAATATAGCGATAATTATTTATTATGTTGTATCACGTTTAATTTACTTCTTTTATTGTATTTCCAAAGCGGAATGTATAGTTGACGTAATTTAATAGAGATATGTAGAGCTGGTTAGATTTGTGTGTGTTATACACATTATATTACCAATATATCAATTCATTATTTTTTATGAATGCTCGCCTTTATTTGGCAACCCACGGTATATTGAGATACGAATTTAATTCGTTCTATGATCATCGTCGTGTGGCAAAAAAATCGTACTTCAAAGCAATTTTTCCCATTTAAAATAATGCAAATATATTAATACGTTCTAGCGATATGAAACTAACCCAAAACACAGTTAAATTAACACATAATATACACAATTTGTATATAAATAATCGAGTAATAACACACATAATGTTTAGTAATATATGTATTAATATATTAATAACACACAATGTTTATTAATCATCACTTTAACGTCGGGCCTTTTTGGCCTAACTTTCACTGCGTGAGACCTCCACAAGGTAACGATTAAGAGAGGTCTGTTTCTGCCTTCTTTTTAAAATGTTACGAAAGAATGTGAGACACCTATCATCAAATAAGGCACTCGCTCTCCCTGTAGAAAATTTCTCTGGATGTCTTTTTACCACAAAATCAGACATTTCCTGCTACTTGCCAAGGATATCACTAATTTCACGTGAAGTAAGTTTCTCCTCCAGCTCGACCTCCTCCTCACTGCTGAGTTCCATCATTATCCCCGAGTGGGAAATCTTCTATAACTCCTTCAGCTCCTCCGTCAGTTCTTCAGCATACTCCTCAATGAGATCAGCAACATCTGCCTCGTCTACCTCTAAGCCCATGGAGCGACCAATGGATACGATCTCCTCCTCAATAGGTCCGAATCCCTCAAATCCCTTTCGTTTTAAAATAACATCTGGCCATAATTTTCTCCAAGCTGAGTTCAATGTTCTTTTAGTAACACCTTACCAGACAATATCTATAAGCTTAAGACAGATCACAATGTTGTAATGATTCTTCCAAAACTCCCTGAATTTTAGGTTCGTATTTTCGGTAACTTCGAAGCAACGCTTTAAAAGATGTTTCTTGAAAAAGTTTCTTAAAATTGGAGATAACTTGTTGATCCATGGGCTGAAGGGTAGACGTTGTATTGGGTGGCAGATAGACAATTTTAATAAATTTAAATTCATCTAAAAGGTCATCCTCAAGGCCAGGAGGGTGAGTGGGAGCATTATCCAACAGAAGGACACACTTAAGCAGTAGACTATTATCGATTAATTAATTTTTCACTGAAGGCCCAAAAACTATGTTCATCCACTCAATAAAAAACTGACGGGTCACTCATGCTTTACTGTTTGCACGCCACATAACTTGTAATTTTTCTTTCATAACTTTATAAGATTTGAAGGCCCTTGGGGTTTCTGAGTGGTAGACTAGTAACGGTTTTATTTTGAAGTCCCCAATAGCGTTAGCGCAAAGGGCAAGCGTTAGCCTTTCTTTCATAGCCTTGTGGTTGGGTAATCTCTTTTCTTCAGCCATGATAGACGTGCGCCTAGGCATTTTTTTCCAAAATAACCCTGTTTGGTCACAATTGAACACTTGTTGCGGTAGGTATCCTTCTTCACTAATGAGTTTTTCAAAAACCTTAATGAAATTTTCAGCGGCCTTAATATCTCCACTAGATGATTCTCCATGACGATTAACTGAATGAATACCACTTCGTTTCTTTAAATTGTGAAACCAGCCACGACTAGCTTTGAACCCCTCACCGCATTGCGATGATTCTCCCTCCGTCTCGGTTACATCACTCTTGAGGTCTTGGAAGATGGCGCCAGCCTTCTCACAAATAATCGCTTCAGAAACAGAGTCAAATGCCAATTGCTTCTCCTTAATCTATAATAAAAGTAGCTGTTCCATCTCATCATGTATATTAGTTCGTAGCTTTGAAATAATTTTTGACGCCTTTGGAAAGTTGCAGCTTCTTTATCGCTTCCTTCTGCTTGATGGTCGTGGATATTGTAGAAAGATTGCGGCCATACTCATTTGCCTAGTCGATGATACGAACGGCATGCTCATGCTTTGCAATAATTTCATGTTTCGCTTCCATTGAGATCATTTTCTTAGGCTTTTTCTTTTCACCAGTTTTGTCTTTCACTTTGAGATCCATGGTTAAAATAACAAAATATGCAGAGTACAGTATATATACTATCCAAAATGACACGAAAAACAGGCACAAATAAAGCGAATAACACGTCGTGGCGGCCATACAGAAGACTCGGGTCTCAACAACCAAACAGAGCCACTTAGCGGGCAGAAGCGGAGGGAGGAAAGCTGAGCGAACGCTCTGCCATCTAGGGATCACCTATGCAATTAATGCACATCGCAAATTCGTATCTCAAGGTATCACTGCATATATATATATATATATATATATATGTGTGTAATAAATTATTATTTCTTCTACATATATACCATCACGAAATAATTACCAATTTAAATTCACCTTTTAAAACATGAACTAATAAGTAATAAATAATTTAATCAAAAATTTTGAAGAATTCGTAAATTATACTTTGAAAATAATTAATAACTGTATCCCATATGTATACAATTTTGAATGCCTTAAATTTTCTCTTGAAGTAGTGTGAACATTGATTTACATTATTTTCACGTATTCAGTCTTTACAGAACTCTTAAGTCTAACTTGAATTTCATATACAGCTAAATAAAAGCACCAGAAAATGTAATAAATTATCTGAAAGGGATTGAGCTTAAAATAAACCTTAACAATTTTAATTTTAGAATTTAAGAATAGAGTTAGTTTAATAACTTTCATAAAAAATATCTAAATCGCTTTGCAAAAAATAGTTTTTAATACTTTTTATGACATTCTGAAATACGTAAGATTTTAATAAAAATATGAAGCACAAAAATAGTATAAATGAATTGTGAAGTTAACGTCCGTAATATTCTGTAAAATAAAAAAAATACTGTTTACTCTAAATATAATTCGATTTTTTTTTAAATATTAATAGTGTGTTATTAAAATTTAATGAAGAATGAATTAAAACTTTCTTTAAAATTGAGGAAAACATTAAATTTATTGAATTCAAACTTGCTTTAAAATTCAAAAATATTATGTATAGAATATATCATAACAATATAGAAATAAAAGTACTAATTATATTGTTGATTATTTTAAATAAGTGCATAAAATGAAATTTTAAATTAATTCCTGAAAAATTTTGATATAAATATAGCATTTCTAAATTCTTTGATCTGAGTATTTTAATAAGCTTTCTCATGGCTTAATAAGTCGCATCACTTTCTATCACTTATAATAAGATTTCAATTCCAGTAACTAGAAATTCGAACAGTTGAATTAGCTGTTCCTTTAATTAACGTCATAAGAGATCAAACATCTCAAAGACTTTATGATTAATTCATAATTGATGGCTTTGGACCAAGGAAATTGATTTAAAGCATAGTTTGAAACTGTGAAATTTGACAGCTAAATTTTATTTTGTTGAAAGGTCCATTGCTTTCTCTTATTAACAGCGACCATTATATTCTAGTAGTCATGGTTTGTGAATTCATAGTCGCCGTTATTTCCATCTACTTGTGATTTCGAGTCCTAATGCCAATAAATACCCACTGATGCAATTTAAATTTATCAATACTGAAATTTCTACATTTGGCATGGAGTGAAACCTCGTACAGGAAGGTTCCAGGTTAGGTGTCGTCCTCGTCAATTGACCATGGTTCTGAATTATGTAGTCCATCCTCAAGAGTCTCACTTTCTTCTCAGCCATCCAGCAGAGTGGTCGTTTATTTACTTGTTCCTGCTTTGGGTGAAATATGCGTTTTCATCTCTGGGGCCTATGCTAGATTTTTTGGCTTTCATCTTCGAGTACGTACGTGCTCGTGTTTGAGCATCATCTTGCCGTTTTTCGGTACTGACTTTTTTTTCTTTTCTGTGATAATTCCAATCATTTACATTTGCTGGATTAATTTGTATTCCTTCACGTAAGTGTCATAAGTTTCTTTGAAATTAACTATTTATAAGACTGGTAGTATCACCATCGTATTTGTGAAATCGAGATATGAAAAATAATCTGTCCTGAAATTGATCAACTCTGAATAGTTTGTTGCAGCCGACCCGATTACCGTGGAATATGAATTCTTTCGTAAAAAGCTATTTAATTTTGAGCATCCTTTCGCAACCATGGAGATAGAAGAATTAGAACTAATAGAGGAGAATTATTTATTCATATCACTTCCTTTTTCAAGATATTCATTGAGATTCTGCGTAAACCTAGAAATAATCATGAAACGTACGCTCCGTATTCTGTGGAAGAAGACAACTACAGTGTATTAATTAGAATAAATATTCTAATCGAGCGTACTTTGGAGCTTGAGCGAAACAATGCTGAACTAAATGGATGCCTTTCAGAGACACGTAGAATTTTCGATGTACTTACTATTAACCTTAAGGAACAAAGTAAAGATAATACCCAAAACCTTCAGGAAATTAATAGATAACTTTATACTAATACTCAAATGATTAAGGAAGCTTCTAGAACAGTGGTTACTTCCATCGAACATACACACATATTCCTACATCTACTCTTCAAAGCTTTCTAATCAACAACCTGGAACACAAAGGGCCGTTATTGTTAGACCTCTCAATGATGAAAATTTTAACTCAGTTAGAAAAAAGTTACCTTGTAACTCATTAAAAAGAATTTGTCGTTAGAAACAACCAAATTCATAAAGTTTAGTCGTGGTATCTTGGCTATGAATCTGGTCGTTGCAAATGAAATGCAATTGTAACTCCATAAGATTGATTCCCTGAAAAAATATGATATAAGAAGACCTAAGGCTAGATACCCACAATTTATTTTGTTGGGAGTTGATGAATCATATAACACCAACTCGAAAATGTATCAAAATAGATCATTGAGTCAAAATAGTCGACCCTAAAATTTAGAACAACCCAAAACCTTTGGGCAAGAAATCAAATTTGCTACTGGATGAACTTAGTCTAATGTAAGAACTATACGCACAGCTAAATGCATAAACTATTATGCATATAGATAGGGGTTTGGATCTAGACACAACACTAATCATGTATGTAGGCACAAGATATTTCTCCCATACTGAAGAATTAAAAAAAAAAGCTCAAAGTCATATGGAATTTGTTCTGTAATGTTTTCTTATTTGTTCCCACAATGACTTCGTTCATTAATTCTTCTGCTTCTTTTCGCGCCTCTGGCTGATCAAATCGATATTTTGTAATTGAATGTTAATCAATCTTAGGCTGCGCATCTCCAGACCTTAGTAGTCATTTTGGAACTCAGATTCGACCTTCTGCTTATCCAAGATCATTTTTTTTTCCAATTTTAATAGTCATCTAAACTCTCCACATGTTCAGTTCCATATTTCTCTTTAAAAAATAATTTTCTCAATGTTTGTTTCAATAAATTAATTTAGCCCGAATTCCTTAATAAAACTGATCGTATAATAGGTGTTTTACTTTAATTTTTATTTAATTTCCATTTTAATTTATTTAATTTCTTTTTATTTTATTAATACATTTATAGTTCCCTCTTCCTTATGATTTTCGGTATTATGTTAAAGGAACTTTCTATCTATAAAATTTTGAATTACAGATTATCTCCTGAAGGGGGACTTTCTGATATACGGTGGGGTTTTCTTGTCGATTTTACTTTACAGCATACTTAAAAGTTGGACCCAGAATTGGCTCCAACTTTTATGGTTCATTGAGAAAGCGGAAACTCATTTATTTCTATTATTTCCAGTAGGTTTCTTTATTTGGTGGATAGTTGGCAGGTCTTGGAGAGCGAATCTCTGAACGACCACCGGTTTGAAAGTGTGCATCTGTAATGTGATTTAAATACTTTCGAATTTCATTTAAAAATTAAATATAGTATCAATGAATTTTTGAAAAAATTTCAAAAATTCTGCCCGAAACTTATTCAGTTAGTTGAATTTGTTCGGACTTCTGATCAGCTTGATGTTTTTGCTTTTTTATTGATTGCAACGATCCGGTCAAACGCCTTCAAATATTTTCGTAAACGAAGGGTTCTTTCTACTCAATTTTCTACTGTTGAAATTATTACTTAAAATATTTTAGAGATAAATTAATGCACTTGAAAAAGAAAATAGTTCATTTAGTTCAAAATAACTGTTCAGCTAGAGAAATTGATAAATTAAACTTAAAATATAAAAACGAAAAATCTTTATTATTCTTTATGATAAATACCTATGTAGGAACACTTCTGCACCGCCACAAAAGAAAATATTGACCTGAAGTTAGGTTTGCTTTTGGCAAATCTTTCAACTCTAGGTCTCTTGAGGTCGTAATTCCTGGTTCATCTGATAATACTCGCGAGAAGAAATATAAATTTTTAATACGTTCTTGTTTTCCAAATTCCAATGAAACCTCTATATCAATTTTGAGCACACTCCTCTTCATTAGATGGTTTTCACCAAAGAGGTATCCTTGGTCTCTTAGACTTTCTGTGTTGGGAAGGCTCCTGGTACTACTGAAATGGGAAAAATATTTTTTTTTTCTATTTTTTCTTAACATTTTAGTGAAATGTATCAATTTATGTCTAAATGTTTCCTGTTTACCAAATAATTTTCGACATACTAAATTGAAACTCCTTCTTAAGCCTATAAAAACTCGTTATACTTTAAATCATACAGATATACGTTAATCAGACCAATAAGTTAATCAGACCAATACGTTAATCAGACCAATACGTTAATCAGACCAATACGTTAATCAGACAAATTTATTTGTCCCCAAACTTAGGGGAAATTGTGCCATTCACTTTTGTTAATAGATTATATTTCTAGATTCATCAAAACAATGTTCGTCATCACATTTCCTAATATTGTTCTTTTTTGTTGTATTTTTGATATAGCATATGAATCTGTAAATAGTTTAGCATCTAGAAGAGTTCCTATGAACGGGAAAGAAATTATAATAACTAGAGGTAGACTATTCTGCTCCTTAAGTTTTTTCCAATTCATCACAGCTGGCTAAACCCCTTTATTGTTGAAAGTGCTTTTTTGTTTATAATTACGCAATGCAGGTGCGATTGTCTTCCGGGAGACCAGTGAGTAACTTCAAACTTTTTTAAATGAGCTCCGCCCCCTTGGGCGTTTTGCCAATAGCGTGTTGATTCTAATTTCTGCATTACTAATCAATATATCGAAATTCTTCTAATTATTGTGATTTCTAAGGTTTCACTACAGAAAGTCAACACAAAATAAGTACACTAGAATGAAAGAATCAAAAATTAATTGAAATTTACTAATATTAAAATTAAAATATTTTTATATTTATTTAAATATCAGAATTATAATTTATAAAAATGGTTTTTAATTTTTTGGACGATATGTTTGATTCATTTTGTTAAAGGTTTCTTATGCATATTGAATAAATTGTTTCATAAGTGTTATATTTTACTCTGTTATTAATTTCTCCGATGAAATAATTCACTTATCAGATATATAACATGAAAATTGTTATCACTGTTACGCTTTCATAACAAGCGTTTTTTGCATGTATTTAAACAGTACGACAATATCATTGATTTTAATATACAGTCTTAAAAATATCTTTCACAAACTTCATTTGGTACAAATTCAGTACATTCTTATGGGTAGAGGGACATTAAATTATAATACTAATGGATTAATTGATCAACTTAACATAGTTAATTAACTTATGAAGCAAAATTTTTCCTTTATGGAACTTGATTCTTTGCAAAATTAGGTAGAATTTGACATAAGCATCGTTGTTTTCCAATTTTTGTTCAAATCCTAATATCATTTCCAGATTTTCAAAAAAAAAAACAATGCGAGATTATATATCCCTTTTTTTTCTTTATACGTATGAGATGAGTCGATAGAAAACTCTTATAAACAGGTATAAATCACCTTAACAATCTGAAGCTCCTTACTGTAATTTCAAAATTGAATATTTCTTGACCTATACGAGAAAATCGCTTGAAAGTTTGTATTTACAGGTGAGTAAGTGATTTTTGAGAAATTCATATGTGTAAAAATTATTGTACATAATAATTTTCTTCATATTACAGTATCTAGTAAACCATATTGTTCCTAATAAAAGTTTTTTTTATTTAATTTTTATATGTTTTTAGAATCGGTTAAAGTTTGGAACAAAAGCAAAACTATCAAACGTGTTGAAGGAAGCATTTTTTTTTAAACCTAAAAATATTTGAGACGCTCATTTCATATCAGAGAATTTCCAGTTCATAATATTTTAAGTCCCTTAACTCTGAAACGTTCAAAATCAGTTTTTCAAGACTTAAAATATAGGCATATTTCATGGTGAAAACCAGGTACGCAAAAGATCAACATTGATAATGAGAAAATCATTTTTGAAATATATAATAAATTATATAAATACATTTAATTAGTATATTCACACATCTCTCTGAATCACTAATATTGGTACCAATTTCGTTCAGCAGTAATAAAAACTTCAAATTTATGATAGTTGTTCCATTTTCTTTATGATTGGGCTATACATCACTTAATGAATTCCTTGTGCCCTTCACATATTTTTTGTATGGAAATTAGACAGAAAAGTCATCATTGATTTCTTTGAATTGATTGAATTGTAATTATTCTTTCTAAAATTTTTATTGATTGTTTACTTTCTTCGTTGTGAATAAAAATATATTAACTTTTTATCGTTTAGTGTTTTTCCTTTTCTTTTTTTTACATATGAATCATGATATAATTATCATTAATTTTTTTTAAGTTGAAAATTTTAATGACTGCGAATGAACTATAACTTTTTTTGACAATTGCTAAATTTTAACTACTGTCTTAAGAGTTCTCTGATATTTGCTACATAGATACTCTCCGTAAAGACAAAACATTATTATATACTGAAATAACAGTAGTTACATATGCTTGCTGTAAAACAAACATATGTGAAGTTCCTAATGAAAAACATATACCTATTTTTGAGATTCTACATTCGAAACTATAATTATAGAATAATTTACTACATAAATTGATATTTGAATGGTAATCAAAAAATAATTTTACTTGAATTTATAATTCAAGAATTAATTCTAAATTCCTATTCATAATAAAAGAAGTGATTACATGTAAAACTTAATTCATTTCAAATGAACCAGTTATGATATACGTTTAGTCAACGTTAAAATGAATTACCAGCTTTTGCAGAGAATGATATTTGCGAAATAGACATCTTTTTCAAGATTTTTTTTTTATTTCAGTCTATTCAACAGAAATAATTTTGCCATCATACCAACAATATCAATTGCAATAATTTGAAATTATATTTATTTTTCCATCATTTATCACTCAAGATTGCAAATTATTTTTAGTCCAAAATCCCTTGCGTATCTTTGGCTACTACTTCAAACGCTTGGTGCATGTAGTTAGCAAATAAATTCTTTTTTTGCCTGCTTTGTATATCTTTCTTTTAAAACTACCACTGAGCTTATTTGCAAGGCGTCAACTTTAGCGGCAATCCAACTTTAGCTATCAAATAGTTTGTTCCCTGGATGTTGATTCTAGTGCTCGTTTACTGTTGCGTGGAATCTTCACTTATCTTAGAAGGATTCTCGCTTTGCCTTGAGAAAAGTTGAGTACTTATTTTTTAATGTAGCACTTAGAAACAACACGAGACAGACCTTGTAACTTTAAATATCGGTCAAGTGACTGAGACGACATCTTAGTTACCAACTCCCTTTATCCCAAATCCAAACCATGCTAACAGGGAAACTTAGGACATCAAAAGATTTAATATGTTTCAGCAGGGTTATACGGAAGGTCTTCAGCGAAACCAGAATCCGTAACCACGACACAGAATTTGTAACTATGATGCAGAATCCGTAACTAAGACTCTATTTAGAAACAGCGCTTGTTGTGAGTTCTCAGCCATGTTCACTAGACTACCGACCAGCATAAGGATAAGCAAAACGCCGTATCATCTAGAAATAATTTATACTTTAAACAGTCCACACACCTGATATTTTTAATACTATTCTTGATTGTTTTCATCTGAACATTTTTATTACCTAATAATACTGACTTGTAGTACAAAGCAGTTTTAAAAGTATTTTAGCATAATTATCAATATGAAAATAAAGTTATTGATATGAAAGGTACGAAACCATATAAATATAAAATTATTAATTTTTAAAATTAAAATAAACAAGTTGTATTATCTTGAAACAAATTGACGATCTAAAATGAAATCCTCAATGCTAGCTTATAAATTTTAAGGTGAATTCGATTATATACAATTTGGCGTAATTTTTTTTTTCATGAAGATGAAATCACATTGTAGAAAAATGTCATGGATCTGGTAAAATACTTTGCTGAAACTGAAAGTTTCTTTAAATGAAAGGGAAAGTATTTCAAAATAATGAAAATTGACATTATGGTCACAAAGGTAAAATCTCATTTGTGAAAGCTTCTTCTCCTGGATCAAATTTAAAATGTTTTTTTTTTTTTTTTTTTTTTCAAATTCATTGAAGGAACAAATCTAAGCTTCCCTTTCAATGAAAAAGAATCAAAGTTCAGTTAGTTTTGTGACAAAAAAAATCTTCAATATTTGCAGTTCATTATAAAATAGAAAAATATAGTTCCTTAATTTACTCTCTAACTTGAAATAAATTATCTTTATCCAATTCTACAGCTTTTACGAAAGAGAATAAAAAGGAAATACAAAAATAATCTAAATATTTCTACACTTCACAAAAATTGAAGTAAAAAAGTAGAAAAAAAAAAAACTACAATTAGCATTAAAATATATATTACTTTCTTTTTCCAACCCAATTCTGTTTTTTTTATTACTGACTTAAGACTATTTTTTGTTAAATCATTATCTAAGCTAAAGAAATGGATGAAACTTTTTCTTATCTCAAAAGAAATACTGATAAAATAGTGATTACTTGTGTAAAGAAAAGTGAAGGGAGAAGTGTGAATATATTCTCATCTTTTAAGCCTTACCATATAAATACCATAAAATATTTTCCCTTTTTTCTTTTAGAGGGAAAAAAACAACTTATTCGTAATTACTATTCTTAGTGATGTTTCCCATAAACTGTTTTTCTGAAACTCACAAATACTCTTTTACGGATACTATATTTTTCCTTCTTCCCCTTACTTTGAATAATAATTTATTCGATAGCTCTTGCGATCTTATTAGTTAGGTACATTTCAATCACTTTTATTTTATTCGGGATTGGAGAACTTGGTAACACAATGGTAACACGTATTATTTAAATGTATCATTGCTCTTTTCGAGCATGGTTGGTAAAATAAAAGATTTGTAAATAAGAACAAAGCGTTACCAGCTCGATTTTTATCCTTCCAAAGATATATATATCGTGTGTAATATAAAGCGTATCGTGGCTAATGTATGATAAATCTCAAAGAGGTTCAATTCCATAGTTTAGTGTTTTGCTGATGCAAGAAAATTCTGATGTCAGCTTAGGTATCGCGCTCGTCATTTGGCTTTTGTAGAAAATTATGGAGTCTATAACAAATATTCATCACCTTTTTTTTTCTAGACCTACGTTAACTTAATGTTTTGCTTCGAAAGTTTCGTTTTGAACATTTCAGGGCAGTTTCTCGAATTTGTGTGCATCATGGGACTTTATAGTTCAATTAAATGGGGAATCACAAATTTTATTAATATGAATTATGTATTTTTTATTACTTATAAACATCAACAAAGTGTGTAAAAGATTAGTGGTAAATTAATAAGAAGTCTAATTTTTAACGGATATATTGGCTATCTTGACTTGTTTGCTCACACCAGTTTGCATTTTATTGCCTATCTCAAACTAGAATTAAAAGTAAATAAAATACAATATAATTTTGAACCATGGTAAGGTAACGATATCAATACCTGAGCTGCCACCATACTGTCCCCCTTTTAGCAACGTCATCGTGATTACTTTGATCACTGATATATTTAACATGCATCAGCTCGTTACAGCCTGGTCTTTAGGAATCAGAACACAAACACCCGAAATAGATAAAATATCCCAGATGATAATCCTAGTATTTTGACATTCGGATAATGTTGCCTTCTGCGATTATATTTAAGAAAATGAAAATTTTGAAATCAATTTTTCTACACTTGTGAAATTTAGCTTTTAGAGCTGTTTTGATACAAACGTATATGCTTGCAAAACAATTTATTACTAATGCGAAGTTCTTCAATATCCCTAGGGTTGTATCAGTGTCTCTTACTCGATATTTTTCACTCTGAAAAATTTAACGCACTAAATGCATGAAAATTAAAATATATAGAAATTTTTTTAAGTTTACACCAATATTCTCAAGAGATACATATAACGAAATGTAATTTGTATGATAAGTCAGTAAAATTCTATTTTTTGTTTAATTCTACATCATTTACTTCTTTTTCTACACTAACATCCCTCTACCTTTATGGAAGCTCTACTGATAACCAGACACACCAAATTTAATTCACATTCTCCAAGAGAAGTCAAAATTGGGAAAGGTACATTATTCCCCTTGATTCCCATTATACCTTTAAAGTTTTGTAGTTAAGATCTATTTAATGTACCCAAGTCTTCAGTATTCCTTAAGATAGTTTTTTTTTATCGAATAAAGGTGTACCGGTTTTACATTATGTAGCATTGATGTTATTTTGAAATAATTTCGCTTAAATTCAAACACAATTATTATTACGGTTCTGTTTTTAAATACTCAGAATACACTATACATTATTTTCTTTCAAAGAATATACAGGATGATTTTTATTAAATTGTAATTAATATATTTTAAATACTGTTTCAAGAGCATTCCACTTTATTATATTATTTCAGAAATTGTACACAGTAATAGAGGAAAATATCATGTCATTAAAATTGCTACACCATGAAAAAATACAAATAACAAAATAATATTTATGGGTTAAATATTTTGTACTAGAACTAACAAGTGATTAAATTTCCAAGAAATTTGGAAGCATAGATCCTGAGAAATAATTTCCCAGAATAACCACCTTTGATAGCAATAACAGCTCATATATGCCTGGGTATTGAATCAAACAGAGTTTGGATGACATATACATATACAGCTATCCCCGCATTTTCAACACGATGCCCCATTTCTTCGATTGTAGTGACTGGCGTATGGTGACAAACTAATCGTTCGACAATCATTGAATAGGTGTTAACTATTGGTGAGAGATCTGAAGAACGTGCAGGGGAAGGGAAGCAGCCGAACATTTTCTGTATCAAGGAAGATTCGTACAATACCGGCAATATGAGGTCGTGCATTATACGGCCGAAACATAGCGTTTCGCAGGGCTCGAAGAAAAGATAGAGCCAGAGGCCTTAACTTACCAGAAATGTAACGGCCACTTTCAATGCCTCTTCAATGTGTTCAAGAGGTGTATTCAAAGTCTGCCTATACCATCACTCCAAGTGATTCGCCAGTGTGATAATGTGTCAAATGTAATATGTATTCTCTAAGATGCCACCAATGTATATGATCATCACAACGCTGTAAACAGAACCTGTATTCGTCAGAAAAAACGAAGTCACAACACTGCTGCTTTCAGGTTCGTTGTTGATCACACTATTGATGGCGCTCCTGTCTGTGATGTAGCATTAATGGTAGCTAAACCAAGGTCATCGAGCTAACAGTCCATGCTGCTGCAAACATTGTTGAATTGTTCGTGTAGATACTTGTCTTGCAAACAATCCCATTTATTAACTCAGGGCTCGTAATGTGGATGTACGATCCATTAAGGCCATGTCTGTAACATGTACATTATATACGATATGGAGAGAGCCAGGGACCTGCTACCTACCCTCCAATGTTCGCGAAATCGACAATTATGGCGGAGGCGTAGTAATGGTCTGAGCAGGCATCATGTTGGATGGCCGCACACCTCTCCACGTCTTTGACAGAGGCTCTGTGACTAGTGTGAGGTATAGAGATGAGGTCTTGGAACCCTATGTTCGCCTTTTCCGGGGTGCAGTGGGCAAAGAGTTCATCTTAATGGAAGATAACGCGAGGCCACACAGAGCTCTTCTGGTCGACGAATTTCTCGACAGTGAGGATATTCGCCGGAAGGATTGGCCAGCCAGGTCTCCAGACCCCAATCCTATAGAGCATATCTGGGACGCTCTGGGGAGGGCAATTACAACTCTCAACCCTCCTCCGAGAACATCCAGGAACTGAAAACAGCGTTGGTGAATGAGTGGGACCAAATACCACATTATGAACTGCCTTATTTTCAGTATGACATCACTCTGCAAGGCGTCTTTACTGTAAGAGGGAACCATACCCACTATTAACCCATTTCTTTTGTGTATTCTGCAACCAATGTTTCAGACCTTCAGACTCCCATGAGTGTTATGCACAAACATGTGCGTCTATTATAACTATTGAATGTTTATTTTGTTTGTATTATATCAACCTATGTTCACTCCAAATTTAATTAAAACCTGTCCAGTAGTTCTGGAGATCATATACAAAATATGAAAAGTCTCTTAATTTCTTACACCAGTATATATATATATATATATATATATATATTTGTATACGGGGGTATACGTTCTGGTACTTAGACATTTCAACAATTATTCCTCAATACGAAAAAAAATCCGTTATTTTATTCAAGGTAACTTTTATACATTTAAAAATTGATGCATCTTAATTACTAAGTAATATTCATGAAAAATTGCATATTTTTCCAGTTCTTTCGAAATAATTTTCAGTATTTTTTATGTAAGGTCTTTTACATTTATCTTGTTTCGTAGATAACATTTCAAGGATTTTCATGCATTCAAATAACTGATTAATATGAGGAACTACCCTAAATAACTGAATTTTTGTCTGATCATAGATTATGATGGCTCACAGCTCTTTTTTATATGACCGCTTCTACATCACGAAATCGGTGCTCCTTTTTACATCTCTTTAAGCGTGGGAAAAGGAAAACAACATGTATCCAGGCCAAATGAATACGGTTAATTAGGTAAGGGAGACGTGCCTTTTTTGTGGGAAACATTTGCTCACTGAGATAATTCATTCTGCAATTCACTCGGAACTCTTAAGTGCAAACATTCAGGGCTCCTTCCCATTCTCAAACCTTCTGTTAAAATCGGCCTATTCAAGCTCCAAGGCAATTTATATGTTCATTGCATGTTCTATGGTCAGTCGTCTTTTTTCAAACATAAATTCGATATTTTTGTCCGTTCGGATAATTGACGGACTCCAGAAAGAAATTCATGAATAATCGACAAACTGCCATTTTTGAAACAAGAAAAATACTCGAACACATGAGAAATTTCCCAATGCTTCATCATTATATGTGGTTTTTAACATCACAATACTTTCTGCGAAGTGTTTTTAGCAGGAAACGAAATTTCACAGCTGCACTTTATAAATTTAAATCTGTCATCTTAAAAAATGAAGGCAAAGAAATACAGCAAGAAGAAATGCATGCTACAGGAGCTCCAACCAGGGCAGAATCATTCCGGGAATGTGTGTGTACGCGTGTGTAAAACATCTTAAAAACGAGTAACAAATAAATTTAACATTAAAAAAAGAAAGAATGTGCTTGCTTAGTATATTAAAAAGGACTTAGAATTCATTTGGACTTTTATACATTTTTTAGAATTAAAAATAAGCTATATAAATATCAATATAAGAAAAGCAAAAAAAGAGTACTGATTCTAAAAATTTATTATTATATTTCATGTATATTCATTATATCTTAGGCTTCTTCCTTTTTCCATCCTAGCAATTAATTCAGAAAATACTGAGAATTCTTTACGCGCAATACTTTTTTGTGTGTTTCTTCTTATTTAAAACATTCAGTAATTTCATAAACATTTTTTTTTTACTCCAGCAGCAATTAGAAATAAGTGCAACTTTGCGTGTGTCATGTACGGCAAAAAAGAACATTAACCTTTTTAAATACGAACGAAGAAAATGAATAATACTTTACATTTTTCATTAATCGTAATTTTTTATTTGTGTGTGTGTGAATGTAGTTTCAGTTTTAGATTTACTGAATTGTTTTTTAACCAGTTTTTAATATAAATGTTTATAAAAATTAGATGAAATATTTTTCCTACATTGTCTAACTCTTAAATTAAAGCAAGTAGAAAACGACTAAGACAAGAAAATAAAAATGGAAAGTTGTTTAAGCAGTTCAATTCATTGCAAAACACGTTTCAAATTAGAAGAGTCGTTTTAATAATTTTGCATACTAGCAATAGAAGCTAGGTGCATATTATATATAAGAAATACTTTTATAAGAAAATAAAAGGATTTTTCTACGCAGCCATTTTTTTTAAAAAAATCATTCAAATTGCCATTAGCTCTTAACAGTAAGAGAAATTTTGATCCTTAATTTTTAATTGCTTTTTTCATTTTAAAACCTCTAGGTGGAACAGAAACCACTTTTCTGCCATTCCCCTTTGTAATTAAAAAATGTTTTGCTTTTCAATTCTCTATAAGATCTTTTGTTGTTTTTATGTTTTATTCCATGTTAATTTTTATCAAATAATAAAGAGACTATTAAATAAATGAAGCAGTTTCTCTCGTACTTAGCAAAAAAGTATTACACCGGTAAAAACCGAGTTTATTAAACATGGGCTGTCTTTCAAACTTCACACTTTGCGTAACATACTTTTTTATACTTTAAAATTTTACTAGGGGATAATTTAATTTGCTATTTTCAATATTAAACTGTTTCACTTTGTAAACAATTGGAATTATGAGCAAAATTTAACCGTTTGATAAATTAGTTTTAATCAATTATAATTAAATTACTGTATTGTCTTCCCAAACAATCATGTATAGAAAATTTAAGCTTAATTGAGAGTTTTAAAATGTGAGAAAAAAGCTTTTCAAATTTTGACTCAGGCATAGTTAGAATGTCAGTAAATGAAAACGCATGGAAATCCCCTTAATGGGTTTTCATCTACTTGCATTGTTACTGTGGAGGAGCTGGAGATCTAATACAGGGCCTTTCTTATGCAAAGCGAACGCTTTACCACTGAGCAACACTTCAACTGTTACAATATTCAACTGTTTCATGTTGTAAATAATTGAAATTATCAGTAAAATTTAATTATTTAAATAATTAGTTTTAATCAATTAATTTTTATTAATTATTATTAGATAATCATACTGTCATCCAAAACAATTGTGTATAGAAAATTTCAGCCCAATTGAATGCTTTAAAGTGAGAGAAAAATGCTTTTAATGTTTTGAACCAGACATACCTACATTCTGAGTGGGAGAAAACCAATGAAAGAGACAAAATGACAGAAAATTCCAAGAAGTAAACTTTTTTGGGAAATCAAAACGATGTTATACAACCATCTACACAGGATAAAAGGCAACTCCTTTCACTAGAAGATGAACACAGTTATTTCTAGAGAATTTTGATAGTTTATTTATTTAAATTATGGATTTTTATAATTGATTATTCGCAGAAAAAAAATTATGCTTTGTGAAATAAAGTTGATAAGGATATTAATTATTGATCTATATTCTGAATAAACGAGGGAAAATTTATAAAAATAGCATTAACCCAGACAATACCAGCTTGTGAAATATTACAATTTTATTTTTACTTGAATATAGCTCTGATATTCGTTTGTAATAGTTAATCAAGCCTCTTTGTTATTTAATTAGATAAATGAATATTAATTGGTAATTTCAAGTGAAGGTATAAACTTGAATTAAATGTTTAAACAAATTTAGCAACAAATAACTTTTGAATGTTATTTAATTCGTTCAAAGTTCATTAAATTTATATCATTTGTTGGCTGGTTCGTTGGCTGGATGAGTTGTTTCCCGGTTGTATGTATGTGTATTAGCTGTCTTTACCCCTGATTGACAGTTTGTTTGATTGTTTGCTTTCTTGCGTTAAAGACGTTGGAAGCGGGATAGTTGGTTGCCCCAAGATTGGCTCTGTGATTTCCAACCACCATGTGATTAGTTAAAATCCTTATTATAATCAGTTTCGTTATCTTATTTTTGTTTGAGAGAATTTATGTGGCGTTTAGAGCCACGTTATGAGCTTGACCTTGTTAGATCTTATCACGTAAAATAATGCATTTCCCGGAAAACGATGTCCAGGTTTATGAACATTGACCAATACAAAATTAGGATTTGTGACTCACAGAGTAACTAAAATATGTCTGTTGCATTTTACTATGATTCTGACTTGGCACAAGAATAAACTTGACTTATTTTGAGGTTTTAATTAAATGGGAATATGGGTTGCCTGATTAGGTGGATGGAAAGGTGTTCTGATCGTTCTGAGAGACCTGTGGGCTAGTACGTTTTCTATGGTGCTTTTGTTGTTGTTGCACAAATCATGCAATGCAACCAGGATATGCTTATATGCTTCACGGCGGTCAATGGTGCAGTCGTTGATATTAGCTTCTTGGGCTAAGAATGGAATTCTGTTAATCTGGCACGTCAAAGGCGTTGTGGAAATGTCGATATGATTGATGGATGTGTTGTTAAAATATTGTAAACGACCTTTTTTCTTTCATGATTGAAAGAATATAACCTGCAATCGTAATTACGCATTTTAAGTTTTAGAAATTGTTTCGTTTCTGATCTGAGATTTTGTACACATAACTACTTAGAAAGAGGATTTTTACATTGTAATCACAATAAAGATACGATGGATACAGAGAAAACTAAAGATTCTGAAGTTTATTCTTTCATTTTAGCTACTTATATTTTTCCAGTTCTGAAGCTGTGAGAAGCAGGGTTGCAGTTAGATACTTATGAGAAGAAGCTACTAAATTCTGAGATTACCTGATTTTCAGATTGCTGTGAATCCCTACTAAAGGTGTGTTTTAATGTGAAACGCCATCTGATTAATAGTTTCATTTCTCATTACAATCGTTTAAGTGTGTATAAAAATACAAAATCTACAGAATACAAAATCCGAGTTTAATTATATTAACTACTTTTTTTTTATTCAAGATGGTATTTCGAAGTTATGTGCTTTATCTACTTTCATTTAGGCGATTTGTTCTAAACGTGCTGATTCTGGATCATAGTAACAGTTGAACTGTTCTAATCATAGTGTTCGTTTACATAAAAGCAGATTGTGGTGGAATGATTCCTAAACTTTTTTGAGATCTCTAATCCCTTCGCGGTTTGGGAAGTTTTCAGAATACCCACTCACTTTGGAAATTTTCATCATCAATATGATTTACAAATTCATAAATAGTGATCATATCTGATCAATCTTTACTACTTCAAATTTCGTCGTAGATTCTTCTGATTGTTCGGAGATCTTTTGTAGGGAGTTTTTGATTCAAGACATCAAAGAAACCACGGTCAGAAAAATCATGATAGAACTACGATATGAAATGGTGTTGTTTTAAAATACTGGTACTAATCTGCAATTTTTTCAAACAAAGAAGATAAAGCTAAGTGATTGGATTTTGTTACTGTTTAAAGCTTGAAAGATGTTTTGCAGCTATATTTTCTCAATTTATATTAGACCTTAAAGCTTTAAAGCTGTTTAATTATATAGATCAAGAGATTTGCAGTTCTTTTCCCAAATAGAACATGACATTTTTTTTTATGCTTTTTTAAAATTAGTTTGTTATTTGAAATACCTTTCCATAGATTGTTGTGATAACATGAAGCATCTACTGTTTTTTTAATCTTTCTGATTAATATAGTTCTCAGTTTAAAGGATTCGAACGTTTAATCTTTTATTTTTCGATTTTTTTTTGTTAGGGTGGAGTTCATGAGAAACGGATGCTTTAAATCTAGTTTGTTCTGAACAATGAAACGTAAGGTTCACTTCATGCTTGAGAAGATAAAGAATGAAGAGCATGATCAAGAGAATGCTTAAAGGGAGACTGATAAAATGTTACGGCTCGGCCCCGGTAGCCCAGGTACATGTATGTAGCATGTATGTATGTGTATGTGTATCTGCTGCATCTTTAAGCAAAAGAAGATAAAATGACTTTTAAGTGTGTGAGAGGAGAGAGCGACGTTTGGGATTCAGTTGTGTGGAAATCATGTGCAAGATAGTGTATTCAATACAGCCCAAATAGTTACAAAAATGATGGCTGTTTTTTTAGTGTTATTATGTTGGATATGTCTTTTATTAAAATCAGTTAAAACTACGTGTATGTTTGTTGTCCCATGTTGCGTGTTTTTTTTTTTTTTTAAGTTACAGACAAGGATTTTTGTTATTAGCTTGTTGTATGTTTCTGTTTGTGTTGTTTTATTTGTTAATCAGTAAACCAAGAGAACATTTTCCACTCCTCTTATTTTGCGAAATATTAATATTTTTTTATAATATTAACATAAATTTTCTTGTTTGAACTACTGAGAAATATACTCGTATTAATG
>BMAW01059815.1:23867-78386 GCA_019974015.1 Nephila pilipes | reverse complement strand
TAGTGTGTGTGTGTGTGTGTGATATACCTCATTTAATTACTTTTCTAATTTTAGTATTTTATGCCAGTCTTCAACTCTTGTAAAATCTATTTTACTCTCTTGCGTTCATGAGGATCCACTTCAGTCAGTCCTGATCTTTATTCGAAGAAATTCCTTTCTACATGTAAAAATTAACAGTTTTATCACAATCAGTTTTTTCACTTTGTCTTGTTTTTGTTAGCACATGGATGAGGTCCTAACTTCATCTGATTTCTACTTAAACTGTCAGTACTTTAGAGAGATAAAATCACTGGATTTCCACAGTTCTTTTATATATATTTAAGATATGCTATCTTACCTATCTCAACAAGAATGTATTTAATATTTTTCTGCATTAAAAAACGTTAAACTTAATAATTGAGATTACAAATTAATTATTTCCATGTGTATTATTTCAACACCTATGTAGATGAGAGTATGTAACTCTTTATAATCATTTCTGTTATCTTATTTTTGTTTGAAAATTTATATGGCTATTTGAAGTAATGATTATAACATTCTTTGATTTTATCGGGAAATCTATGGCCACATAAAAAATAATAAGATTCCCGAAAAATGTCCAAGTTTTAAGAGCAGACAGCAACATGCAATCGAACAATATATATATATATATATATATATATATATTATAGTGTGTGTGTGTCTCCTTTTCCTAAATGTAAATTTAACAGTTTTATCACCCCCAATCGCTTTTTCCGCTTCTTGCTTTACTAGCACAGTATATGAGCCATCCATTACTTCCCTGTTATTTGGTGTGCGAAAAAAGGTATGAGCATAAATTAAGACTTTTAAAAAGGAAAAAGTCCTAACTCCATCCTGATTCTACTTAAACTGCAAGTACTTCGTCAGAGACAAAAAATGGAATACGACGACAATTTTTATACACACACACACACACACACACATATATATATATATATATATATATATATATATATATATATATATATATGTATGTATATATATATATATATATATAAGAGAGAGAGAGGTGTAAAAACGTGTGTGTATATACGTTTGTGTGTATACTTTCCAATATAAACTTTGGGCCAAACTACCTCTAACAATAATATGTTATAAGAATGGTTATAAATCATAGGTACATAAAATGTAGAAAAAAATGTTATATATATATTTTTTAAGAAATAAATTTTTAATTTTAATGATGTAACAGTTATTGAAATGGGTATTATTATGTTGTTGACATAACAACATACTTAAACTCGCTTACCAAATTCTTAACTCATGACTTTACTAAAACTTGGTTGATTTTATAACACATAAATTGAAGAAACAGTAGGGTACCATCGACGCGTCTGATGCCTACAAGTAACGTGTATGAAGTTCACTTGTGGTACCAGTCCTATAAAACAATTTGTTACATTTCACAGAGATCATTATATAAAAGTTACATTTGGCTCCCAGGTGATTCCACTAGAAATAAATTGATTTATTTGCATATTTATGACTTATATATAAATGTCTTACGAATAAAACCGCTTTAAGAATACATCGTATTTTTTATGTCATTCTGCTAATGACATGAAAAATATAATGGATTTAAGTTTTTGTATTTTAAACTACCTAAAAGTTCGAAATCTAACCCAAACAATTTACAGCTTAATATAAAATTCTAAATGTGGAATTGCAGACAATAGATTACAGGATGTACAGTAAAGTTTGAGTATATGTTAAAATATATGCTTTTAAACTTCATATTATTGAAATACAAAACTACAAAATAATTTTCATATTTCAAAATAATTAAATATCAATTTTAATTACTGTACCGTAAGGATATTTTAACTACCCACTAAATAAACAAAAATATATCTTTAAAACTATTATTAAGAGCTTGATTCAAAAATGATACGAAAAATAAAAAGTGGAAATAATTTTCGATTCTTTTGGAAATAAGATGGAAACATTTTTCGCGGAGAAGGTTTTCAAAATGAATTGTAGTTGTACTCGTTAACTGTTAATTGTTCCAATACCAGTAATTTTAATTACAGTACTACTTAGAGCTCCAGTTTTTATGGAAATATTCTTTATAATATTATTTTCATTATTGCTTAAGTCCGAACCAACTCTTTTAGACGGGAGATATAAGATACGAATTTTACACTTATATTACAAAATAAACTTGGATGTCAACGTAAAAAACAAAAATGATTTGGCAAGATGCTTGCGAAAAGTTTAAAGTGCTGCCCCTCAATCGATAAGTGACAGCTGAATGTGGAAAAAAACTAGAGCAGACGTGAAATCAAAAATCAAATAAAATATCCCAGCGAATGATGATGAAGCCTTCTGTATAAATAAATATGATTTTCATCGGAATATCGGCACAATAAGCTAAAAAGAGTCTTTTATATGTCGACGTTACAGATGCCGCAATGGGCTGGACGCCGTTTATTACAGTATTGCCTGGGGAAGGGAGAACCTTTGACAGGTTGCAATCTGTATGGAAATGCAACGGTCAGCGTGGAATAGAATCAGAAGAAAGGCTGCGGGGAATATTTGTCCTCACCAAACTTGAACATCTGCTGCTGGAATATGTGGAAAGAAAGAATTATTATCACCAGACAAATATAGAACAGCGTATTACTACTTTTTCATTGCATTCTGAATGTAGAAGTGGGTTAGTAAATATAGATTTGAAAATGTATGTATCTTTGTAGCCATAAAATTAGTGTTCTAAATTGCTTGTTATTCAAATCAACATTTCATCATTTCGATGTTTTTACAAATTCATATTCCGAATTCTATCTTATATACTCTTTAATTGAATAGGGGAGTAATCTATTTATAATTTGGTTGGCACTTTAATAAAGAAGAATAATCTATCTTGAATTCGAATCACTGAATAAGAATAATTACACAAAAAATTCAATTTGCTTTTAAATAATTACAACAATTGAAATAATGTAAAGAAGTTTGCAATATGTTCTTGAATAAACTCTTCATAGTTGACATTTATAAGTTGTTGAATGTAATTAATTATTTCCATAGCTAACAAAACATTTCAATTATTAAAATTACATTTATATTGCTCACTGTTAATTATGACTATTTTAAGCATACTGTTTTCAAATTTAACTTTAAAAATTTTATCTAACCATTAAAGTATATTAAGTTTTAATGCACATACTCCTTGAAACAGATACATTATCATTCATTTATTTTTTTAACCTTAATTTAGATGAAAAATTTGAAATATAATTTTAGATTTATTGTTTTCTTAAATTATTTTACTTCAGATTTAAAAGATTTCCAGCTTATACTTTGATAAATAAGAAATTTGCTTTTCTGATTCTTAATTGGATTCCATAAAATGCATTGTTTAGACAGCACACATACGCATTGAAACAAAATCACTTGATAATGTAATTCTGATATCACAAATTATATTAAAATAAAGATATCAAAATTAATTCTTCTATTTTGAAATAAATTGTATACATACTTTTCTTAAATTTAATTACTTATTATTTTTAAAATGCGTTTAATTTTAAATTAACTTGTGGATTACATTTTGTAATGTTTCGTAAGGTTGATATTTATTTGAATTTAATTAACAACATACGATTTCATTAAACTATAATAAAAATTTCTTAAACATGGACATTTTAATAGCTGAAATATAAAATGAAATAAAAACAGGAAAAAACAGTGCATCCATGCATAATAAAATTATAACTTATTTAAAATAATACTTTTCAAACACCATTTATTATTTTTGGATTGCTAATTATTAAACATATAACCGTTAATAAATATATAATTTCCACGGTCATTTGGAATATTCTGAGACTTTAACATATATTGAAAAATCATTCTTTCATTTTCTCAGTATAAGTTTAAAAAAATTATTTGATTTAAAAAAACTAATGGAATTCATCAGAGTGAGTTAATCATGGTCTATTCAGTAAATAAAAGTTTTATTAGTACATTTTACCCCTGGTTATTTTTAATTAAATTAAGGGAAACGTGTACACATTTCGTTATTGTACCTATTCTTATATTTTGTCAAAATTTCTACTAAATTAATATTAGATTTTGTAAGAGAAAAACATTTTGTTTCATAAGTAATTATCTGTAATATTTTTGCAGCCAGCGTACAATCTTTTTTTAAATTAGATTGCATTACATACAACATTTGAAAAAATTAATACTGATGAATAAACTTCTACTTTAAACAAAAAAAAATTAAGAAAATTAAGAGTTATTAAAGAGGCTTGTATTATAAATAGATTATTTACTTCACGAATAAATACATTTAAGTATCCACCCACTCTCTTCCAACATTTTGTTCAAATTTAATGTAATCATAAAATTTTCTTACATTTATGAAAATGAGAAATGAGTACGTCAAATCAAATCTAGTTATTTATGTTAGTAATTTAAATGGTTCGGATATAACATTGCATCATTAATGTTTCCCTAAATTATCACAATGAAATTCAATCAGAAGATATTATTTATTTTGCAAAATTCATGGAATACGCGTTTATTAGTGTTTTGAAACCGTTTGTTACTGTTATCATTAAATGCATTGGATTCTTTTGTAATGCCACTTATCATAAATAAATCATAGGGAAGTGTGAATGATTAATAATTCGAAAATATTTTTATATTTATGATTAAAAAATAATTAGTTGCATATCTAAACTTTGTATCCTTTAATTTCTTAGTTTATTTCATTAAATTAAAGTACTGTTGAACCTGTTGCTTTTGCCCCCTTTTCTTGAGCTGATGTCTGGCAACTCCGTTTCGCGCATGTGCGTGGGGTGTCACTCTTATTTAATAATTTTTATTTCAGACACTATATCGAATCCATATCATGTCAAAAGTAAAATAGATATTTGTCAATTGTTTGTTTTGTATTTGCTTGCTATGTGTTATCTAAATGTGTAAATAAAATTTAATCAGCTGCTTATTACTCGATTGTCATGGGAGTTTTGTTGGATCGGTGATGTTTACGGATCCCCAGCTTATCGGAGGAAATGCTCTATGAATAAAATAGCTTCTTACATATTTATATATATAAGTTTAAAGAGTTGTTTACATTTTGAATTTTTAATATACAAGAAATTTGGACTAATATATCATTTGAGTAAGAATCAGTATGACAAAAAAAAGCAAATTTTATCATTATAGTTCGACCATTAAATAAGAATTACCATATTGAATACACTATGACTGTTTTCTAGATAAGCAGTTTCCTATTTTTGTTTTCTTAAAACAGCAATGTTTTGTTTTTTCTTATTACCCTCCATTATGAATTTTCAATATTCTCTCCTAATGTATCACTTTTGGATGCAAAGTATAATCCAAAATTTCTTGCAATTCAATTTTTATAACTTAAGTTCTCTTTTTCCGAACTCATATCCTTCAGTCAGAGAACTTTATAACGCACAACACCTCTCTGTGTGAATTAGTTTTATCCGTTACTTATTTTTATCTACTCCGTCGAGCACTGCAATATATTCGTTGAATGACTAGTATTTCGATTTTGATCACCTCTTGTTGATTATTCGGCTAATAATACATAGAATTATTTAATTGTTAATTTGGCTAGAGTTATTTAATTAATTGAGTCCAACCTACGTTATATTGTAAAGGACATTAAATAAATTCTAATTATATTTTATTCTTTTCTTACCTTACCTTACTTTTTTTATTGCCTATGGTAAGATTAATTTAGCAGTCAAATTTACCACGACTTAAAGAATTTTCGGTGTTAATATGCTTCGGTAATTCATATTTTGGTGTGAAATATGTTTCGAAACCTACATATGTAGAGATGTATCTATAACTTCTAAAAACATGTGTAACGAAATACATTACACCTAAAATTAATTACTCACTCGCAAGTAATCATGAAGCTCGCCTTATTTATTTTGCGTTGTTATGGATTTTTAATGATTTTGGTTAAAAGTAGAAAAGAATAATATTTTTAATTTAATAAGAAGCTAGAATATATTATTTTTAATAAACACGGAAAATTTAAAATAAATATGAAATCAATAAATAAGGAATTTCATAGCAGGTAGCTATAGCATCAGAGAACTGTAGACTTTTATTAAGTATAAGCAGCAGTGTTAAATTTAAATTTAAAGAAACATTGACGTTTATTTATTTGTATATTCTGTGTCATTTTTTTTATTTATTTCACTTATTTATTTATTATAATTTCTATCTAACTTGCTAATAACATATAAACTTTGTCTTTATTCTAAATCACAACTGCAACTTTAATAATACATCCTGCCAAAATAAAACAGCAAATTACAAGAAAAATTATGACAGAAGTATCCAAATTCCATTGTTATGTAACAGTAAAAGACTGCAGAGGAGAAACACATAACTCAAAAGAAAAAGAGAAAACCTTTCTTTAGTTCCGCCTAAATGCAACCATTGAAATCTTTTCGCTTCGAAAAACAAACTCAAAGTAAAAATTATGAGAATTATCTGCAAGTAAAACTAAGAAGAATATTATTCTCTGTTTCCTATGGTGCATGGTGATTCTTCGCAACACGATAGATTTTACATTAGCTTTGATCTCAATAATGGGCTTTGAATCTTCTAAGAACTGACTTCCTTATTTACAATAAAAATAATCTAATAAAATAGTATTTCTGGTTTCTTCTTTATTTATTCGCGGCCTGATTTTTCTTGGCAACAAACCCGCCCTTCCGAGCCACTTTGTATAGCATCTTCAATTCAAAGAACTTTTTGTGCTTTTTATTTCAGCAAACCGGACTGGATTGAGTGAGATAGTTACAGCGTTACTTGAGTTATTCAAAGTACTTTATTTTTTCGATTCTTTCCTTCCTTCTTACCAATGCGCGTATTTTACTACGAGCCAAGAACATATAAAATGACTCACTTTGATATTGAGAAGTAGTCAATTGTTTTTTATCGCTTTGAGAATATGGAATATCGGATGAGGAAGTTATATATATTCTTATTATTTTTTTCCGTGAACTATTCAGAAAATTTTATCGTATTGTTGATGCTCATTAAAATTCGATTCAACATAAATATTTGCTAAATCATTATCTAGTGGATTCGTTTCATTTGAATTGAGAGATTTTTTAATTGAATGTATTTTCTTATTTTAAAATTAAAGAACATCATCTTTTTAAGTCATTTTGCGTGATAATAGGAAAATGATTATCCTTCCAAGATCGATAAAGGATTGCATTTGTTCTAAAATGCATATGAGTAATATATAACAATTCTATATCATTAACTATATAATTGGTATTATACTGTGCAGAACAAGTTATTTTGGGATCATGGTCATACAGAAATATTCAATCATGAATATTTATTAGTCACAAATGAAAGGAAGTCTTACAAGAGTTAATTAATTCTATTATCTACAAAATGCCCAAGATTTCATTAATTAAACGGGATATGAGACATATTAATATTTGAATAGTTTGTTTTATTACAGCAATTTATAATATGGATTTTTGAAAGGTACAAAAAAATAAGTATCTAATTCAGGAAACAAATAATCATCTAAAGTAAGAAAATAAATGCTTATTTCGGATAAATATTCAAGTAAGAATATTGTTTATTCTAAATTAAACTCATATTAAGAATCTTTGTCAATCTGAGTAAAAATACAAACAAAAACATTTACTTAAATAATAAAGCTTTACTTAAATATTCAGGCGAATACTTTAATCAGAACTATTTTAAATGAGAATTCTATACAATTGTACTTCCAAAACGAACATAATTAATTAAAACTGATTTAGATAAGATGGTCTGATATTTAATACATACATATATATATATATATATATATATATATATATATATATATATATATATAAGTTTATTATGCATGGAAAATGAAGTACAGGATCAATTTAAAAATAATGAAAATTAAATCTGACAATTACAAATAAAAGTAAGTATAAAGATACAAAAAAATAAAGAATTAAGTACATTTTCAACATATTTATGAAAAATATAACAGAAGGATAAGATTATTGAAATTCATGATATTAAAAAGTAAAGTATAAAAATAAGGTCTCAGTTAAAATAAGTAATATGTAAGAATAATGAATGAGATTCCTCAGAATATATCTTTATAAAAAATTATATAAAAATTTAAATATAAAATAAAATAGTCATCATAAATGTTCTGATGTAATACCTTGTGTAGAAATTAGTATTAGAATGTTTAAGATGCTATTTGCGTATATTATATGGAGCAAACATACTGTCATTTTCTGTATGAACACATAATGATTCACTAAAATATAGAATTTATATTTAATTGAAATTGTGATAAGTATTGATAATTAAGTGAAATTATCAAAATAATGTTAATTATTGAAACTACAAATATGCAAGATATTCAGACGAAAAATACATATTAAACTTGTGTGTCTCATGTTATAATTTTGGTATTTCTTAAAATTACTTCAAAATTCTTAGGAAAAAATATATTATTATACAATAGAAGAGTTTTAATAAAAATTTACATACATTTGTATGTTATTGTAAATTATTATTTCGTGCTAACCTATTTTAACTTTAAGAATGCTATTATGCTTTGAATCTTACATATTTTTTTTCTGTCGATAAAATTCTTTGCAAAGAATTATGTGTTAATTATGAAATAATACCATGAAATATCATAAAAAACAAAAAATTATCTTTGCAATAAAATAATATGATCCATAAATATCATGCTAACAAAAAGTAGATATAACGCCTTTTCTGTACCTTTTGAAAATAAATATTTGTATAGATAAATGTATGAGATGATTTTGCTATCCGGAAATCATAATTATTGTTCTCTTTACCAAAAGACTAATACAATCTAATGTTTAATAAAATCTGAAAATCCGAAAAATGAATTTTAAATATTTAAGCGAATGAATGCGGATAATTCTGTCTTTAGGTACTTTTCTATATATGCTTTTTATTTATTTATTATTAATCAGTTTCCCAGAGAAAAAACATTGCAAAAATATATCATATTAGAAACGAAAATATAAACTGACTAAACTAATTAATAAAGTTAAGTAAGGTGAAGGAAATCAGTATCCAATGAAAACTAATTGTAATTTTCTTTTCATGCAAATAATAATACTAAGAGAAACACTTGGAATATTTCATATAATTACACATTCTGTAATTTCGTATTTTTCACAAGAGATTCAAATTAATCGAAATTATATTTGTGTTCTCTTTCACGAAAATCTCTATCTTAATCTATCACTTTCCGAATTATTCCATCCAACTAAAATGCTCACAATCATAAATACGCTAACTCTAATGAACCTCTAATAAATATGTATTTTCATGCTCACCAGCGTACGTTGTTATCAGTCCTGTATTCGGTAACTAATTACCGCCAATGAGGTCCACAAATCGTTCCATCACCCTGAGGATCGGTTGACAGTCCTATTGTCAACCAGTGTCGGAAAATCAGTTCACTTTGAATTGTTCCATCAGACTATGTACTGTGGGAATGCTTCGCATATTGGGACTTGATTACTAAATGAGGATGGAACAGCAGGAGTTTGTGTACCGTGCATTGAGTAACTTTACAGCCAGCTTAGTTGTTAAAGCAACCAGGATTGAGGAATGCCAAATATTTATTTCCCGAAAAAGTCTAACATCGAGGGATTTCTAGAAAAGACAATCAAAATGCATCAGATAATAAATACGTTTTATCAGTATATGTTATATATTTTGATTATTATATGTGGTGCTGTAATGCAGAAGGCTCTAGAGCTGGGTACTGTAATTTCTATTATTTTAATCAAGGAAGATCACTATTATTTTTCTTCAAATAGAATAATTTAAATATTAATTCTTATGCTCAATGTATTATTTAATTAGCTATGATTTTTTAAGTACAAAATTGAAAAATATATTCAGATTAAAGAATTTTTTTCTAACTCCTTAAATAAAGAAACAATATTCCCATATACAATTTGTTTAATCGAATAAGAACTATAAAAATTTATACGAGATTAAGGAATCTCAATTTCTCTCAATTGGTCATATATATTTAATTAGGCTAAACAGCATTTTTAAAATATAAATTTGAATAGCCTTTTACTTATATCACTAATTTTCTTCCTATAGTGTGGCCAATTGCAAAACTTTATTGTGTTAGCAGAAAAAAATATGTATTCCTGTATATTAAATTTTCAATTTCTGGAAAATAAAAAAAATAATATACAATAAATTATTTCTATGAATTGTATCAGTATCTAATATTTCTGCATATTTTAGGAAAAATCAGAAGTTTCACTATTATTTTGAATCGCTTCCATTTGAAAGCATGATAATGATCTAGTCTTTTTCCAACGAGTTAACATTCAGTTTCTGAATTTATTAAAACAATAATGCAAAAACTGAATTTAATAGAATTTTTGGTTCATTACATATAGCGGAGTCTTAGTCATACTTGAAGAAAATAACCATTATAAATGTCAACAGTTTAAATATTTCCTGAAACATTTAATCACCGAGGCTATTATATCAAACATGTTGATTCAGATATTTTTTTTTTCGAGATTTTAGAGAATTACCTTTTTTTTTAAATTGAGTATCCTAAATTTTCTTGTTACATTAATAAATTACCCTATCTGCGACGCTACAGCATTAGCTCTATCGTGATTTTTCTTTCAATTAACAATTCGGGGTTTTAATGATGTTTCTTGAATTCAAAATTCCTCGTAAGAAATGAAACTTTGCAAATGAAGATTAAATTAAAATTATTGAAATGAATTGATCAGGTGTGAAGAATTGTATTTATTAGCAGTGAAGAATTTAAAACAGTATTTAGTTAAATAATTATAAGTTTTTAGTTAAAATAGTAAAATAATATTACCAAACCTGCGAGGTGTAAGAAGAATTTGGCTTTACATTGATCAGAAAATTAATTAATATTGTAAATGTTGAATCAAATGCGTTTAGGCAAGTTGAAAACTGAGAGATGGGGATTGAGAATGAACTTCTCAAATATGCATTATTTGAATAAAAAATTAGATATTTCCAATGATGGACTCTGTTTATCTGATTTTGTAATTTTATGATTCTCTCAATAAGTTTAGTAATGGCTGGAGAAGGAAGTCACAATGGTGCTTTACAGCGCTAATTTCTGTTACACATTAAAAGCTGACAATCTTGGTAAATTTACATAAAGGAAAAGAATATTATCTATTTTAATGCCTGTTTTCTATGAATTATACCACTAGTTAATTTACACAAAATAATCGCAACTTTTATAAAGTTAGTGTGAAAATTTAATGTCATGATAAAGAAACTATATACAATAAATCATTATAAATCAGTGACACTGATTTATATATTCAGAAACTATATAAATCAGTGACCCCACGTATTACGTGTAATAATGTGAGAAATTGAATTCAAATTTCTTAATATCTAATCAATATCAAGGAACTATAAAGAGATATTTAGGTGGAAATTATGTTACCTGATTAAATGAACTTACCGTATAAATTTATATATTGAATTGAAACAGTCTTTGATACTTTAAATCCAATTAATTGAAAGTTTTAATTTCCTTTGCTTATAATTTTACAGTATGTATGATTTTGAAAGTTTCTTCTATAAAGAACTCATTTTTAATGTAAAATTAATCAGTTAAAAAGGTTTACTCATTAAAATTAAGCAAAATTGAAACTATGAATTTCTACAATAAAATATGTTAAAGAAATATGGGCGAATAAAAAGTATAAAAAAAAATTAGAAATATATGTATGTTAGTTATGTGTAGAGATATAATTCATCTCGAGTTATTGAAGTAAAGTTTAACTGTTACGGTGGTTATATAAGTTCAGCAAATACAAAGAGAAACAGAAACCCCGTGAAAAATGTTCAGCATTCATCAATCTCAAAAAATGCCATTTTTATCATATCTACCTTACTCTCCAGATCTTTCCCTGACAGAAACTATTTCTTATTTCAGAGTTTAATGAATACTCACTTTAGAATCTTGCTAGCTTATGTTTTCCATTTTATATTACGAGGAAGCGAAAAAAAAGGTAATGTTTGGATAACAAAAATATTTGCGTACAAGAGTTAGATCATGAGGTTGCTAATCAAGATATAGAAAAGATTGTTTAATTTTAAAACCATAGAGATAAGGATAGTTAATTTAGTATATTTTGGATTAAAAAGTACTTAGAGGATTATAATTATAACTTTATCAATTTGGCAAAGATTATAAGTACATTTCTACAATTGTGACAAGAGAATTCATGCAAATATAATATATTATTTTTAATGTATGTTATAGTGCTAGACGTAAAACTTGTAAAATGATCAATAAAAATCAAGCTATTGAAAAATTTTTTAATTTATTTCTTGCGAAACTCTTAAATGACATCAAACTTTGAATTTCAAGTTTTGCTGTAATAAACTCATTGGTCAACGTCGGAAAATAATAATGTTACAAATAATCAACATAAGTTTGATCAAATGTTTTTTAATAAGTTGCAAGATAATAATAGAACTGAAAGAGGGCACTTTCATTTACATATTTTTTTTTGACAATGTTGAAGTGAGTGAGTTTATTTTTCTTAAATTTGAAGTCAGTTGTGGAGTAAAAAATACTTAAATATTATCAGACATACTACTTTACTAGTCAAATATTGTACATTTTAATAAAAATAGGTAATTAAATGTTAAACAAAATGATTATAAAGATGCTTGACACAATAATGATAGAAAAAAATACCAAGCAGAAAATAATTTTTATCAGAAATGTTGGAGATGAAAAGGTAAGAGAAAAATTTTGAATAAGGACTATATATTATGATAAAAAAATTTTAAGCTTAACGATAATTTTGAGAAAGATTTCTAATATTAGAACCATTAATTAGCTTTTATTTTACATTAAAAATGGAGAAATTTATTTAGTTAGAGACTATTTGTTACGTGATAATAAATTAAAGAGTGTGTGTGTATTAATATAATTAAGGATATAACTAAAAAAATTTAAATAAATACAATGAGAAAGATTATAATTTAGACACAAAAAAATAAAATATTAAACCGGGTGGTTATAATTAAAGTTACAATATTCAGAGGCCTGTAGAATCCGTTCTGCTTATCGGATTTTAATGAATCTTGGAATACATGCTACATGGATCATGGGAAAAAAGTTTCTGCAATAATAAAATAGTTCAAATTTTGACCACTAGGAAGAAATGTGGTGCCCATAGAAGGACAAAAAATATTTTAGAATCGTGAAAATTTATTCAGTTATAGAATATGCTCATATATATATATGTTCATATATGTATGTTACTCTTAAAGATAAATATTAAATAATTTATTATAGATAAGTTGAAGAGTATTGTTATTATTAAAAATAGAAATGATTTAGTCAAAATATATTAACAAGCAATTTGTGCTATTTATAGTTCTGATTTTGAATATATTTTTAATTCTATTGACATAGAGGATGTTATTGAAATAACTCAGAGATTTATAAGAATTTAACATTAATAAGGTTATTATATAAAAAAAATTAATAGTTATGCTTGTCTCAAAAGAAGATTACATCTGTTTAAATAAGGTATTTAAAAAGATTAAGGCATACATATAGAAGACGTTATTTTCTTTCAAATTAATAATAAAGAAAGATGAGATCTTTTTTTTTAGAGTAATTAAGTTTAATCCAACTTAATATATGTAAATGAAGATAAATGTTTTTTTTAAAAAAAGGAAGATAATAAAATTTAAGTTAATGATTGTAAAAAATGAATATATTTTCCTTTAAGACAAATAAAAACCAATTATTCGAGACATCAAGAAGCTTAAATATTTTAGGGAAATAATTTATATTAATATTTTATGTAATTTTAGACTTGTGAGACAAAAATACAAGATATTTATATTAAATTGAATAAGTTTAAAAGAAAACGTCAGCAAGCAGAAATTCTTGTTAAAATTTAATAAGTGTATTTAAAAAATAATAAATATAAATTATGGGGTTTTTTTTACTGTTCTTAAATTTTATTATTTGTTTCTCTTTTTGTCCAATTTTATTTCCATTTATTCGTTTTACAGTTTTTCATGCATTAGTACTCTTTCTCTTGGACAATTAGCTTTGAGTTACAATTCCAGTTTTAGCATAGTTTCCTTTAAGTGGGAGAATTGTGTGAATGTTGTTTCTATACTTGTGTGTGTGTGTGTGTGGTATCTTATGTAAGTTTTGCAGTCTTTATTAATCAGTTGTATTTATTACTGATATTGTTTTTCTTTTTTTTTTATTTTCATTAGAAAGGGAGAAAATATATATGCTTTTCAGATACGTATTTTACTTTATTTTTTTCCTTTTTATTTTTGTGAACTAATGGAATTTTAATTTTGAGTTACAACATTTTTTTCTTTTGGGTTAGTTAGGTACCCGTAAGAATGTTTTAGCAGAAAATATGTTAGTAGCCAATTTAAAAATTTTATGTTTCATTTTCTTCCTTTTTTTCATGATTTAGTTTGTAGTTTGAGTTTTATCTTATTGACATTATTTAGAGGTTTATCATTCTTTCAGGTATATTGATCTATTTCTTAACTGTTTTGTTTTGAAATAATTACTTTTTCTTTTCCATTATGAACTTGGCAATTGCAGTTTATTTATTATTTACCTTTATATAATACTGTCACTTTATTCTGAAAAAATCGTGTGATATCTTTGTAACTTTTAAAATTTTCTTGCATTTTAATATATGCTTCTCTACTAATTTGCTTCACTATTTTGAATTATTGAGCTACTATATATATATATATATCTGTGTGTGTGTGTGTGTATGCAGTCCGTTAAGAAATTGTAAGCCCATTTGGTTTTGAAAATTGTGAAATAAATAAAAGTTCCAAATATAATTAAAACTAATAAAATATGAGATAAATATATATAAATTTTGAATAATGTAACGAATGATAAATTAACAAAAATATTATAAATAAATGAAAAGACCACATGTCTAACAATAACGCAAATGTAAGAATTTTAATTTAATATTCAGCTTCTATATTTTCTGATAGCTTAAAAACTCAGTTCTCGATTCAAATTACCAGTTGCTTAAGTATAACTTAAGAACTATTTTCCCACTATTTTATTATGTCCACTTACAGCGCATGGACTAGAGAAAACTGTTTATTATTAACATAAATTTTGTGATTTAATATACCGCAAAGAGTTTATTTGGGCTTCAAGTCTAGACTTCAAACTGACCACGGTAAAACATTCACTTCCTTTATAAGCCATTCTTGGTTGAAATTAGATGTATAACAATGAGCATTATCTTTTTGAAGCAAGTAATAAGCATTTTCTTTTGAAATATCTAGATAGTAGCCCCTAATGAAGGCCCAAAAGGCTTCAGTTTATCAAACAGCAAAGCTTGATATTGTTCAAAGTACATACAACTTGAAGTTTGTCTAATCCCTTATAATGATAAAAGGCCTTCCAAACCACTACTGATCCTCCTCCCATTTTTCGATTAAAGTATTGTTTCGGTTCCTTCCTTAAGTCATACCAATAGTGTTCGTAACCATTGAGATCGCCAAGGTTAAATTTAATTTCATCAGAAAATATAATTTGTTTCCACGCAATGTTCCATGACATGAAATTTTAAGCCCATTACATTTTTTCCCCGCGATATTGTAATAACTTCGGTATCTTCTTCATTTTCATAAATTTTAAAATAGTATTTAATTTATGACTATTATAAACTGTTATATGTGAAATTCTTTTTATTGAAACGTTCCAAAATTATGAAAAGCTAAAAGACCTCTTTTAGTTAGGGGAAAGAGAGGGGAAAAGCAAAGCAGACAAGGCCAGAAGAACCAGAACAAACCTTGAAGGAAAGACTGGTTACACACACTTGAAAGATCGCTGGAAGAAATTGAATGACGCTTCATCTGACAGTATTCTGCTTAAATTTTAAAGCTATAGAATAACGTCATAAACACTATTGATCCAAAAGATAAATCGTTATTTCTAAGTATTAGGCCCAGACACACACACATATATATACGTGCAGCAACACTTAAGCAACAAATGCATTTTTCAACATATAACCATGACATTTTTGAAAAGGTCTTTTTGCGACTAGTACAGTGAAATAGCAGCTTAATAGAAAGGCGATGCACGTACAAATATCAAATATATGACATCAGAGGGGACGTCACGACACGCAAACTCATAGAATGCTCGTGTTCAGTGCAAAGCAACTTAAAAAGGAGGAGGAAGGACGCCTTACCACACATTCTCTGCAAAGGAAAATGAAATCGTTCTCTCTTAATGGCTACAAGAAACCATCAGCATAAATTTGCATATGTGGTAGCATGATCGGCAAGCTTGAAGATGGGTGTAGTTCTATTAGTGTTGCTCAAGTTTTTGGAATTGACAAAAATGTAAATTCAAGTTTATAGAGAGCCATACAAATGAAAAGTATAGTTAGAGAGTGTGTTTCGGTGGATATCCGTGAAAAATAATTGCAAGTAATGATTATACTGTTCCATAGGCAAGAAAACACCAGAATCAGACCAAGGAAAGAAATGTCATGCATGGAATCATATCACACTTCTGACTTTCAAATATGATATTGATATTAATGAAACAATTTATTCGCGAAAGAATGACGAATGAATTATGAAACAAATTCTTAGCAGATGCATACTTATGAACAAGGAAGCTCTTTATGTATTATTTTAAGTACTATTAAACCATGTGTGGAAGGAAATACATAACATTATTATTTATACTTTGAAGAATTAAAAACAAATTTCAAGACATTTAACAATAATGAATAAATTAACATTAAAACATGCCATTGTTTAGTCTTTAATTTAAAATATTTTTCTCTACTTTAATAACCTTTTTTCATTTACGAAAACAAATTCTGCTATTAATAATCACAATTTTTTCAGAATAATGAATAAAATGTAAGCAGATATTTTATTAATATATATGTTATCGGATGTGTTTTCATTGATGGATTAGAATCACGCTATTTAAATATATTTATACCTTTTAATATATATTAATTATTTCCTACAAGTAATTAATATTAAAATATATACTTTGTTCCTTATAAGTGATACGTTCGTGCTAAAAAGTTATGGATTTTATAGTCAAATAACGCATAAACAAAGAGACAATTTTGCTTTTTTACCCTTCAAGTTTGATGTATCATTCTTTCTATTTCTCTCAGGAAATTCCAGTAAATAGTAAAACAAGTACAGGACAATTATTCAATATACAATTCATTAGATATTCCAACATTATTACTGCATCGTCATTGATATTTTCCTGGAATTCGACAAACGGTAATAAGCCAAACAACTATTTCAACAATAAAGCTACATGTCCAACGCTGAGATCATGTGAATGTTACAATTAACCTCTACCCCATTTAGAAGATTGTGTAACCTTATCTTGATTCGCAATAAGATATCTGCTACTCCCACTTTGGCAGTCTATTTTCTTCTTACCTTTTTCTTTGCTGCCGAATACAAGAACAATCTCATCCCTCTTTTCAATAGCTCTTCCATTATTCATTAAGAAATCAACACGGAAGAAAACTTTTTACAACAGAAGATCGTGTAGTGAATGCAATAAACAAAAAAATCATCCAATTGCCAATAAGAATAGTGGAAAAAGAAGGTATCGAGTCTCAATGAGGTACAGAGAATAAAACGTATTATAAGGAGATGAAGGCCTATGTTTCCATTACTATGTTATGAGGAAGAAATGGCAGTTTGGCATGTTTCAGTAAATTGTCGTCATAAGAAAACAATTCTATTTTTTTTTAAACTGATAGGAGAGAGGGACTTCTATGTAACTTTAGAAGATGTATATTCGAAATGTTGGAAGACAATACATGGTATTTAACAGTGATTCAGTCAGCATAATTATTTTTGTGCGTTCCTTTTTCATACGCTTGTCTTATTAATTCGTATCTTTCGTTTAATATTCATTTATAATATATTATGCTAAAATGTTTAAAACATAAGGTAAACAAAACTAACTATATTAATGGAATATTTGTATAAAAAGTGAATTCAATATTTATAAATGTTTTACTGTATTCCTGCTGAAATAAATTAAGCAATATATGCAATTTTTGACTCATTGCAAGAACTGAAAAAGAATGAATGTACATTATAAGATTTTTGTTTAATCCTCTCTTCAAAAAGCGACGAAAACATACAATTATTAAAGCCGTAAACTCGACGAAAGCGATAAAGGCGCGTGTATTTGCTTTCACAATATTATTTCTAGTCCCTTTTACACACATATTTCCCGAATTGTTTTCCTCTCTTTAAAGGTTTAAAATATTGACAGATAATTGGAGAAGGTTGTGGCGACACAATGGACGTTAACAATAAATTTTATGGTTCATTAGGGAACAGCGCTATTGATTTTATGGTTGAGGCATTCATTCAAAAGGAAAGGGATGATAAAAATTTCTGTAAGCCCCGTCTATAAGTGTACTGGGTATCACTATGGGGTGGGGGAGTCTATATGTCAGATTGGCTTGAGAGTTTAATTTTTGCCTCTGTGTTAAATATTATTTGATGTAGAATTTTCATGATATAACCAATTAATTAACTGAACCAAAAAAACAACTTTAAAGAATAAAATAGATTATATATTCACTTTTGAATATTATTAATTTGAAGCCGTAACAAATTGTAGTGAGGGAGGAGAGTTTGCCTTTTCATATAGTTAAACAAATTACTTTATCTGTGCCTTCTTTGCAAGGTTAACTCACATTTTTTTTTTTCTTCACATTAAAATTATCAAACGAAAATAAGTTTCTATTAAATATCTTTAAATCTCTAAAAATATCACTAAAATGTCTATAAAGTATCTATTTAATTTCAAAAATGTATAAAAACAATGCATATATTCAATAGCTTCATTTACCTCATTTTAATTAATACTTTCTGTTTTTAAAATTATAATTATTTCATTATAAGGTTTCGAAAAAAAATGAACGCTTCAAAATTAGAAAGGACTTAAACTTTCCAACTATTACAAGAGAATAATAATCAAGTTTCTGTATTACCTGGAAAAATTGTTCTTATGTATTGATCAAAATAACAAATGAAAAAAAAAATATTTTCAGTCAATTACTTTTTTCATAATTTCAAAGCTAGGTGTTCAAGGTAGCTTACATATAACTCATTAGTTTTTATTATAAAGATACCAAAATATATCCGAATTTTAAACAGCTTGACTTCAGTTTCTTTTAAAGTGAAGATGAATGAACGTTTCCCTACAAATTTATATTTTTAAATTTGAATCTTCGAATAATTAGTAATTAAAACCATGTATTCAGCTTTATATTTGTTTATTTGAGTAAATTTCAACTATAAATTTCTCCAGATATTTTTGGTTACTAATTATTCGAAGATTCAAGTCTTAAAATTATCTATTTGTGTAAAATCACTCATTTCTGTTAGAATAACTGAAGTACAGGTAAATAATTCCATGCATATTTCATAATCTCAACCAAAACCAGGAATTTTATAAAAAATTCTCTTAAAATCTTCATGTGAATTAACGAAAAAAATATTTTTGTAGCGCACATATGCAATTAAAAGTTATTTACCATAAATATTTACAATTCTATGAAATTTTAAAATATTAAATTCAGATTTTAATATATTGCATATCTAGCAAAATTTTACATATTCCTTAAGTCTCGTACAATTAGGTTGGAAGTTCTATATGTTATCGGCAAGACATGCTGAAAAATTTGGAGAAGACAATAAAATTTTTAAAAGGAAGAAAAACTGAGATGCTAAAAAGACGGAATGTAAAAAAAAAAAAAAATGAGCATATCCATAATAGGTTTTTGAAATATTTATTGTAAAATTCGGCACGGATTTTTTTTTCTTTATGTTATACCTAATATTAAATAAAGGGTGAACATAATAAATAATAATTTGGTGCAGCAGAGATTATTAGAAACAAATGTAAATGACATTGCTGTTAACATTAAGAATTTTATAATTTTGAAATCAAACTTCTTTACCATCAATTCAGTGCATTTTAGAATTACACTATATGGATCAGTCATGTTATATAAATTTGGAAAGTTATCCTACACTTAAGAAAAATTTTTTAAAGACGATAAGTCAAAAATATGCTCTGTTTTCTCCATAACCTGAAATCATTTTTCTATAAAACGAATTAAAAATGAAATGAGATTAAACTTCAGATAAAAAAAAATCCTTTCTTTATTTCTTTTTAATTATTTTTTAAGTTATTTTGCAATATAGAATAATATATGATGATGAATTCATACCATTAATGCTTGAAAATAAACTTACAATTTTTTTCAGTTTTCTAATCCTGGGATTAAGGATACTTTTTTAAAGTTAAAATTGTTAACAAAATTCATTAAGAATACGTTCAATAGCTGTCGGTCAACTTCACTGAACCAAATTGTTTTAATTGTGCTGTCTTAGAAGACTTTTTAGAAGAAGAAATTTGACGAAGTTTCTTTCACAGTCGAATTTGCATTGACTGAATTGACAGATGTAGTTATCGATGATTATTTTCCGCATAAAAATAAAAGCAAATACGCATTTAAAGGATAAAACAATAAGGAAACTGAAAGATGAAAAATTAAATGAGGATAGAGGGTGATTAGAAATATTTTTGTATTTTTTGAAAAAGAATATATCCCCATTAAAATTTAAAACTATTGATCGAATGTGCAATACATTGCTCTGGTACAAATGCTGGTGTAAAGAGAGTACTTTCGCTCAGTGTAAGTCGTTCTGAAGTAAGTGCGCTACACAAGGAAAATTTAGATCTAACCAAAAAATTTCATTCAACAGAAAACTATAGTCTTAAGTGTTAAAATTTATAATAATTAAAATTAAGAAAATCACTATTTATGTTATTTAAAATTAAAAATGCAATAAAATGGAGAAAGCTTGATTTATATTTCAGAAAGCTAATAAACGTATATAATGATACGCCATAAGAGTTTTTTTTTTTTTGAAAAAAATAAAAGTTGGTCACCTCACAATACCACTAATCACAGCAATGGAAAAACGCTATGTGTGAAATTTCTGGCAGCACCAAAGATAGATTGTATCAGTCCAGAGAAGTTGATAAAGTACTAAGCATTAATTGTTTAAGACATGGAAAAATATTTTTGTTTTCCTGATCTAATATTTAACAATGAATTTATGTTGAATTTTCTTGACGAAAATCGTGATATCAAAGTCAAATAGTTTTTTTTTAAACTTTTTAAAAGTGACTGAAAAAGAAGAAAAAAAAAATTTGTTTGAAGTAAACAAATATTTTTCAACATTAACAAGCTAATTTTTTTCAGCGTTATTTTTTACTCTTTATTTGTTTGTAGCTTTACTGAGATTCATTGAATCGAGCGAACATTTTTCAAGCGGGCTTCCCCAAACGATGTAACGGCCCTTCACATAAGATTCGCCTAAGGACACTCAAATGCTGTTAGCGAGTAATCACCCAGTTTCCTCAAAAAGACAGAGACACTAACCTCAGTAATAAAAATGTCATCTCCTTGAAGATGTTGCCGACCCCCCAGATGTTGATTAGGGGGGAAGAATGGAAGCATTTTGCTTTTCCGAAGATGTTGCGAAAGTAAAAGTGAAATATTTTCACGACGATAGCTGTGCTTAGGTAGATCGTTTTACACACAAAAAAAGTAAATGCTTGGAGAGTTTTAGTATTACAACATTTTTGTCATCATTAATAAATGTAAACATTAAAATTAATCTATACTTATTTATACACACTTAAAAAGATTTTTTACAGTTCTAACAAGCGATTATGATTTTATAACATTTTCCAATATGGCCCAATATTACTAAGTTGTTTAAATTCCAAACAATGCTATTGAAGACGAGCCTTACAAAACCAAAGAAATTTGCTAAAATGTAATTACTCTTCCAAATTTTAATTATTATTAAGGATACATGTACTATTCAGGTAATCCAATAGTTGAAAATCGAATAAAAATACTGAAACCTCATAGCCATAGAAGTATTACTTTTAAATGGAATAGCATTTATCAATAAATTATAAATTTAACAAGTTCGATTTGTTTGTTAATGAAGAGTTAAAATTCTTATTGATAGAATTATGCAGAACTGCTTACAAAATGTAAATGTATGTACAACTCACAAAACTTTACATTTGAATGGAAAATCTGGACCAATAACTAGTGTATCAGGTAAAATGAACATGATTGAAATAACAAGCGATTCTAATACCTGTACCTTCATGAGAGTTTAAACTGAAAGTAGAAGAGAAAAATTAATGGTTTCATTCACATCGCACAGGATGCAACACGAGAGTTATTGGCAATGAACCTCGTGAATTTAAATCTCGGTCAAAATATGAGGATGATACAGGCCAGCACCTCCCTCTCCTAACTTCCACGTCACACTATTGGGAGAACCTTGTGAGCCTCGATAGATTTAACGTGCATCAACCCTGACTACACATCAAGGCATCAAGGTTTGAACCCACTGGCATCAAGGTTTGAACCCACGACTCAACAAAAACAACCGGCCGCGAGTCCGCGACCATGGCTACTAGGCTATCGCGGCCACAGGAAAGAAAAAAAAATTCAAGACTACAATAAAAATTGACTTTAAAACAACTCAGCTACGGAATCCACAGAAGTAGATAAAATATACGAAGTAATTATTCTGAAGTAGAAGCTAATTTGATAACATACTCTTTTATGTTAGTGCTTTAAAAATAATACCTTATTCTTAATTTTTTTAACTGTTATTTTCAACAAAGTTTATATATCACTTATTTTATTAAATATTTTGAATGTAAGAGATTCTTAATGGAAACATTTTGTGTTTTCTTTGGCGTTAATAACAATCTAACTGGCAATTAAGCTGAGAAGTGAACAAAAATTAGAACTGGATGAAAAAGGCGAAGAGTAAAACGTGCTTTAATGCTAATTGTACCAATTGTATTTCTTTTTAGATCGGCTCCTTTGCATTATACCGATGCCTTTTTATATATTTTTTTTTATTTCGTATAACTTATTTCTCTATACGTTGTTTATTCAAATGTTATTTATTTAATTTTATGTAAGAGATAACAAAATTTGGTATTACTTTTTGCAATAAAAATGATACATTTTTTTGTGAAAAAAATTATTGTAAAGGAATTTCGGAATTTTTGCTGAAATTTAGCATACATATTAACTTTTTTTCCCCTCCAAAACTGACATGTTCCTGAAAAATATATTTACTTACATCTTTGAAAATGATACAAATATTTTTCATGAAAGCGTTATTAAGTATAGGAGGAATAGGGTTTTGAAATTTTTCTAATTTTTTTTAAATATACATGTTAAACCTTGATTAGCATCTAATTTTCATCTAAAATTATTATTTTGATTAGAAACAATATATGACATGCGAAAATATACTAATATTTTTTTTAAATGCGTAAATTAAAAAAATATTCGTAGGTTAACGAGTTATCTTCAATTGGTAAAGTGAAATGTTAATAATTTTAAGGAAATTTCAGGTTTATCATTATTGTTTTTTAAATTTTACTTTCATTTTAGTTTTAGGAATAAAAATTTCTCTAAAAATATACACAAACGATACGCGAACACGCGAGCAATCATAGCAGGATAGGAAAGACAGTTTCGTGATGCAGATGTCATCATTCAGCAAGACTCAAATTCAGCTGCATTCGATGCACATGATCCCCCAAAGTGTTTGAAGACTTCCACCTGAAATAATGAAAACAGACTATTCCCTTATATTTTGTTCTTCAGGGAGTTTTCGAACTGGGATTCACCGACTAGAAAAGACAAAAGTACACACGTGTTAAATATTATTTCAACAATCGAGGTCGGAAGTCACTTGGCTTTGAATCATCTCTACAATCTTCATGGTCCTCACTAGAACACTCAATTAACTTGAAAAAGGCTGCTAGTTTCAGAACATTATGCCCATAAGCAACCTATAATCTCCTTAATTTCTTAATGATATCTCAAAGTTTTACCGAAGATTTGAAGTTCAGTCTTTGTACGGAATTCACATCGATTTCCAACGTCGATAATGGGGGAAAGTTTGAAAAACGATACCTACCACAACTCTTACAACTAACTAATATCTGAGGTTGGATGAGTAATGTAAGGTGATTAGATTGTAGTAAATATTCTACTCATAAGGCGTAGAAATTTAATATACCAGCATGGCTACTAAAAAGGACCAGTTCGCGTATTTAATGGACAAACTACGTATTCTTCAATAACACCAGAGTTTATATTTAGTTCTTATTATATGATCTTTGAATTCCTTTCAAAATGTCCATAAACGCTTCTTGGTGTCCATCATAAACGTCTCTTGCAGAAGCAAGAATTTTCAGCAAACTTCTTATAGCACCAGAAAAACTACGGAGCTCGCATGTAATCCGTGAATTCTTCAAGTGCCATTAGAAGTAAAGTGAAACAACACGAGGTAAATTATCTTCTATAAAGATATTTGTTCAGATGTACCTTGGAATGGTGTTGCACTATTCTCTAATTTTTTCTTTGAATGAAACACTTTATTCCAGATAATTTGGTAGTATTCTGAACTAGTCAAACGAGATGCTTTATTTTATCATCAAAAATAAAATTGAAAACCGAAAAAAAAAATACTTTTGTAACACGGATAAGGGATTAGAAACGCAATAATAGAAAGATACAAAATGGCTAGATTTTAAGTTAATTAAAAAAAATTAAAAAAGATTCTAGTCATGTTTCCATACATATTTGTAGCTTCTATATAAAGGTTTTTTGATTTTTTAAAATTCTATGAGAGAACAATGAAGAGGAAATTAATAATTAGAAAACAGAAACTTCACTAGTATTGCAATAGGTTTCACAATAGTTTGTCAGGCGTTTAGTCTTAAAATTTGAAAAGAAATACAACCTTAGAGAGTTAATTAATTTTTTTAAAGTTTTTAGCTTCAAGAATCATGTAACCTGAGCGCTTTTATATAAGTTAAGACATATTTTGACACGTCCAATGCTTTACAGCACAATAATTCATGTAAATAAGATTTTGTTGGACATATTAAAAGTTTCTATGATTAATGTCATGTACATTTCTCGAAATTACTCTTACACTTCAAGCTCATTACATTTTAAGGACATGGACATTCTGAAATTCCTTTCTGAGGCGACTTATGTGTAACTAGGGTATGTCTCACGGTTCGATCGAATCTGTAGGATGACTTTGAAGAATGACGTATAGTTCGGGTCACTAATGCACTATGCCTTACGTCAGTTCATCAGAATCAATATGTCATCTTAAAGATAATATACGACCTATAGAACTTATCTCTTAGTCAGTTACCAAATTATCTGAATGAAAATTAATGATAAAAACAAATGAAAGAATAAAAAAACCAAGATTTGCAATTTTTTAATCAATCATATTTTCTAAGAAGTCATACAATTTCGTTGAAATAAGCGATATTTTGTAAAATATTTATTAAAACATAAATGTAATATCAGTTTTTGTAGATCTCTCTCTCTCTCTCTCATCTCATGTTGTAAAAGAAACAGTTTTTTCTCCATTCAGAAATTCAGTCTTAAAGAACGTTTGTGATAATATTGAAATTGTATACTAAGTTAAAAAAATTCTTGAATATTTTGAAGTTCATACTAGGACGTTTCGTTGCAGTATTAATAAGAGCGTTAGCAATAAAATGCATTCTCCCTATCTCTCTGGTACTTCTAGTTAAGTACAAATATACCAACTTTGAAATTACATGCATAAATATCAGTCATTTTAAAACACTCATATTAATTAGAAAATGCATTAAAACTTATAATTTTTTTCCATATTAGCTCTAAAAATATGAAAGTCAGCCTAATTGGAAATAGCGCCCTTCTTTCCAAACTTAATCATAAACTGCAATCATTTCAACTTTAAAATGCTTCGTTTAGAGTCGATTTCATCTCCTACTATTCTGCCCATAATTCATGTAATATATTTGGTAGTTAAACCTTTACAGTTTTAGTTACGAAAGCTCGTCACAAGACAAGATTGAAAAACACAGATTTAATAAATCTTCACTTGTAGTCTCAGTAGAGAAAGTATGCCGGCGAAGTCTCTCTTTTAGTGGAACTAATAATACCCGCGAGAATTCCTTTCGATGGAAATCAAAGCTCGTTCTGTGTAATTAACCGAACGAAAAACTTTAGCTACTTCGTAAATAAATCGGGTATTTAAAACTGCAGTTAGAAGTTTGGAAACCGTAACTTAACATTTTTGTGGTTAGAGTTAGCTTAGAATTAAGAGTACAGGGGCATGCTATCGCAAATTTTAGAGCGATAATTGACAAACTACTTTAAATCAGGATACTTCGAATAAGGTCTACGTGTTTTGGAACAATATGCATTTGAAGTAATTGTTGATATCTCTGGAATTTACGTGTCGGGGATAAAATTGTGACAACATTTATTTATCGATTTCAGATATTTTTATTTAATTTTAATCATTTGTTTTATTAAAATATATAATGGATCAATACAATATGACATGCTAAAATGAATCCATGTTATTTGGAGCAAAATTCATTTGCGTAAATGAATTTTAAAATATTTTAAAACACTTCCTTAATTACCACAAGTAAAGAACCTTATACTTATCAAGAGAAACATATACTCTAAAAATGATTTGAAGGAAAAGGGATTAATAATTTGACAGGAAATCAGCCGGTATTTTGAACTATTAAGGCGAATATTAGCAGTCATTTTCACTGCAATATGGAGTCGAAAGTAAATGCTTCATTTTTAACCAAATAATTATTATAGGAAGTTAAAAGGAGCCCTATTAAGCAATTTAATGCATACGTAAAATTTTTAATTGTAAAATTTGTTTTCCGTAAATTAAAACATTTTAAATTTCTTTATAAAATGAAAATTTTGTATTCTTATTTAACTTTTATTTCTCATAGCAGTCTTCAACACGATTTTTGACAAAAGTGTTTAATGCACCTTTGTTGACACATTTTTCACTAAAGGATTTAACACATGAGGATAACACTCCTATCATTTGTTTCTTCATAACGAGCAATAACTATGTTGATTACTCCCAATTTTGAAGAAGAAGGCATGCAGATCGGTTTTTTGGCAATCTTATTGTTGATAAAGTTACAATAAAGGGTTTTTAAGAAATTCTCTATAAGTTACATGTTCGAATTAAAATCCAAAAATCTATAATTGCAATATTTAGAATTTTGTAAAAAATGTAAGCATTTCCTTGAAGATGATTCCATCACATACTATCGGCTCATTTAATCAAATACACCTACGTCACAATGAATTTGTTTCTTGCAAGATTTTGAGATTATCAGGTATCTAAACATTCTATGCATAATCTCCCCGAAACAAATAAAAAAAACAGGCGTTTTTTTTTTTTATTTGCACCGGGGAGACATAATATAACGTTTATTTGAAAAATGGTCATTTGATCGCTATCTATAGAAATATATATGAAATTTCAGTAAGTGTGGTGCTAAAACTTTTTTTCAGTTATTAATGAAAATCATGAAGACAAAACCAAAGCTTTATGTCGAAATCTATTAGAATAAATTAGTGAAGTGAAACTGGAAATTTGGTAAGACAGTTTTAAAGTGTCAGTTTCACGCTTCAGTGAATTGTAATTGTATTAAAATATATAAAATCTTATGATCAATTGCGCCAATGAATAATTGGTTTTTTAATGAGATTGCAAAATGTGGAGGCCCAATTGTCGTCATTTTCCGTCGAATTACTCGAATTTAGAAGAGGCCTGGATTACTCATTATAGAAGAAAAAATGAACAATGAATTGCTTGTCCAAATGCGAGAAACTTCTACTTAGGAACTTCTTAGAGAATTAAAAAATAGATATATAACTGTAGTTAGTTACCTCATTTCTATTCATAACTTAGGTAATTTTTAAAAGTTTTCAAATATCATGCTTTGAATAAAACAAACGAAGTCTATTCATTCCTAATAATGTATACGAAATTCTATCGTTTTCAAAATATGTCAAATTTCAGTGAAATCGTAATTTATTTAGTATTTAAGCGTAATTTTGTAGTGTTACATCATATGTAATGTATATAAAATAATGCTACAGTCCAATTCTTATAACTTTGATTTTTATTATCTCTAGTTTTTGGGATACCGAGTGAAACTGTATGGAAATTAATTAATTTTAAGTGTATTTATTTTCGAATTTGGCATTAATAATGCTATTTAATGTTAGTTTCAATTTACAAGAATTCTGAATGTAAGAACTAGAATTTTGTAAAATAAAGATTACTGAGTGATTAAAATTCTAAAATAATATTTAATGAAATTTACAGTCATTATACATGTTCCAAAACTTTTAATAAAAATTGAGATGGTATTTCATGTTATTTAATTTATCTACCATAATAGGAATAATGTCAATTAAAATCATACATGTAATTCATAATAGCAGAAGTATCCTATATTTTTTAATGTTTACTAAGTATACTGTAGATCTGTAAGACTTTCTATTTAATAAAATGTTTTGGTAAGCAAAATTTTAAATTTGTAAATCAACTTTGTATATAAATCGAAAATTTATACACACAAAAGAGATTCATGCATAAATTTAAAAAATATATATTTTGAAAATATATTTAAATATTTTACATATTATTCTACTTTTTATAGTTATTTTCAAATTCATTTGAGTTTTTGGAAATTTAGTTTTAAGTTGCGATCATTTTTTTTAAAAAAAATATGTATCATATTGTTGAAATAGTTTTGAAAAAAGATTTTGTAAAATGGATTACGAAGTCCAAATAAATGGACAAGTCAGCCTAAAAATACCCACGTTCGGGGACGTGGAATAGGAATGGATAACTCATTGTAATATTGTCTACAATGATCGTTTTATTTTCTTTCCTTTTTCTTAGAATTCCAAGAGATTAATGCCCTTCACATCCTATAAAACCATCGCCATTTTTTTTGTCGCCTTCTTTAAAGCAGATTTACTGAAAGCAAATCATTGTTTTGAAATGTGCGTGTTTGCTGGAGTACATAGTGGAAAGCTTAAGTTTCATTAATGATGACAACTCGGCTTAAAATGACAAAGACTACTCGCAATGGCAACAGTTACATTTTAATTTGTTGGTCTTATATTTCCGAATACAAAAAAACCTATGAATCAGTGACAAATGTTTTGGTGTTATTTAACAGAGTCATCACATCAGCAAGATTTAGCAATGTCTTCTGCCCTTCAGAAATATATATTGTTTAAACCCCCTCGCATATTAATTATACTTCTTTAAGTTTTAATATCCTGAAACTGATATGCAAATTATCTTATAATTTTTCCGAACTCGCATACATTTCTTCATGGCAGTTAAAAAAAAGTATTTTTGATCCTTAAGATTCTGCTTTCTATTAATTTAATTACATCGCAAGATGCACAAAATCATGTTTACATTTAGGTTTTGAAATGCATATGACAAGTATTTTAAAATGTATTATAACACTGATAATAATATTCCTTTCCACATGAAAGCTTTTAAGCATTTTTCATAACATTTTATATCATATTAAGTAAATAAAATCGCATTTATAATCATTTAGTAACGTCATATTTGGGAGTTTTCAAATTGAACTGATTGAAATGATAAAATAAGGAATACGACTGGAAAATAAACTTAAGTTTTCCCCGAAGTGTTGCAAATATTAAAATCCGAAACGTAAATTCTCTAATTTAAATGCAATTAAATGTTAAGATATATTTAAATATACTATTAAACATTTCAAATAGAGTTTTTTAATTCATAAAAAATTTCAACGTTAAGAATTATTTATAATAGATTTCGAAAGAAAATCTTAGAGATAGGGAAGCAATACGAATAATTATCTGACGTATTCAAACTAATTTTAAAATAAGTGCCAAAATATACTTTCTCCCAGTTCTTCAAATAATCAGAAATGCCAGTTCTCTAATAAACGGCTTTCTAAAGACATTGATAGTCTTAAAAAAGAAAGAGAAATTGAAATTTTATTTCACTGTAACCAACAAAAATAAGTGTGATAATAAATATATTTAAACTACTTTGTGTCAAACATTTTCTTTAAATTGAATATCTTAGATATAAATTTATTTTTAACCTAAAAATGTCTATTTAAATTTTCTGTTATGAATGTATATACACAATATCTTTATTAACTGTGTAGTTATTTTAGGTGAAAAATTAAGGTCTGCCCTGTCCTAAGAAGTTCCCTCAAGCTGTCTCATCTACGTTTCTGTATTCTTTCGGCATAGGATGCTAACTACTAGCTAGTGTCCAGGCCGAGAGGCTATTCCGACACTGGACATCCTATTTTAGAATTTGATTCTGGTTACTTCTTTTGATAAAAAAAAGTAATAGAAATTATTTTTCTCGACGGTGTAATTTTTGCCTTTATTATATATACATCCTAGAACTGTGAAAAATGAACTGTATAATTGTGTCTATTGTACAATAAATAAACTGTATTTAACCCTGAGGTGAATTAATATCATCGAATGATCTACAAATTCGACCCAGCGAGTTACACTATAAGAATTACGTTTGATACTTTCATTTTTGTCTTCCGTTTTATTTTAGTTAAGCTGTAAATAAGAAAAAAAATTCTCATTTTTTGTTTTGTTTCCAAAGAAATTATTTGAATCTCATTTTGTGAATTTTTTCAAATTTTTCTCATCAGACTTTCCATGTTCAGAGAAAAAATGACCATAATTTCTAGGAGCGAAATATTTAAGAACATTTTTCGGATTTGATGAACTCGTCTGTAATTTTGTGATTAAAAGAAACGAAAGCAAATTTTTAAATAAATATATATATATATATATATATATTATTAAAAGTTGGGAGTAAATTATGTTTTAATTTTCAGTGGTGCTAACCTTACTTGTATAATATTTTCCCTTTGTTTCACAACAGAACAGAAGTTTTGCAATCAATGCCTGTTATTTCCATATAATTTAATTAACGAAATTTACGTATCTTAAGAAATATTTATTATTTCAATGAACATAAAAATAACCACCTGAAATAGCACATTTAGTTTTAATGTAATATTTATATAAAATATAATTATATCTATATCGAATCATATTCCAGATTTATTTCAAATAACACTATATTTGTGTACCAGTATTCAAAAACAAATATCTCAACTCATTTGTCTACTTTTCCGAGCTCAATTTGGCTTATGTATTATTATTATTATACTAATTATTATTTTTGTGAAAAGAGGGAAAGCTTTTGTGTGAATTCTTAACTGTATCTGGAATACAAAATACATACTCTTTTGTGTATATACTAATTATTCATCTCATTTTTGAAATGAATATATTTATTTGTAAAACACAGCCATCGACAAAAGTATAAACCCTCTTTTATTAATCTTCTTTTTGTATCTTCAAGATACCGTTTTGCTGAGTCAGTATAAGGCTACATTACTTTCTCAGGAAAACGGTATTATAAATGACGACATTAATTATTTATGGCATTATGCTCACTTTCTTACAAAGTTTGACTTTGGTTATTTTGTTCCATTTTTGATGTAGGACATTTTTTAATTTTTCCTTTGAAATAATTGGATACCCTCAAACTTATTGTTTCAAAATATTCCAAATGTTTTCTATTGGGAAGAAACTCTGACACTGGAATTGGAGACACTCCAAGAGATCTGCACTAGTGTTTCTAATCCAGTATATATTTGTAGGAGATTTATGGTACGTAGAGTGCCTTGCTAAAATTTAATTCCATCCTTTTTTTATATTCCTAACAGTTGGAGAAACATAACTGCAAGACCATTTTGAGTGCAATTGTCTACCAAATAGAGCTCATTTTGTTCTCTCACGTGTGACGATTTTGTCCGAAGTCGGCGACCATCCATTATTAGATAATAAAACAGCCTCTTCCGTGTTTAACAGTAGGCACTATACATTTCTAAGTATGTCCTTCGTCTATCCGCCACTTAACATATGTCACACCAGGAGTCCGAAACACTTAAGTATTAAAATAACGTTAACTATATTTTTAAAGAAATATATATATATATATATATATATATATAACACATCAATCAATAACTCCCGAGACTAACCCAGAGTTGGCGCTCGTAGTAAACCAGTAACCAGATCTTTCTAGAGTACTAACCTTTGCTTGAAACGTGTCAAAATTTTAAGTCGATCGGACCAGAAACAGCTGAGTTATCGAGGTAGGAGTAAAGTCGTTTTGTAGTTTGTTTAAAAAATGGAAAAAACCGAGTTTCGTGTTCTGATAAAACATTGTTTTTTAATGGGTAAAAACACCGTGCAAGCGAATCAATTGATTGAAAAATGTTACCCGGACTCTTGTCCATCAAAAGCAACGATTTGTCGGTGGTTTGCCGAGTTTAAACGTGGTCGTACCGACACAAATGACGCGGAACGCTCGGGTAGACCTGTGGAAGCCGTTACACCGGAAAATGTGAGTGAAGTGACAAAAATTATAATGAAAGAGCGTAAAGTGAAGCTCCGTAAGATTGCTGAGATGACACAGATATCATATGGGAGTGTATTTACTGAAAAAGGTTTTTTGAAGTGAAGTGAAAAAGGTTTTTTCCAAGTGGGTGCCGCGATTGCTTTCGATGGAACAAAAACAGCAACGAGTCGATGATTCAGAAAGCTGTTTATCGCTATTTACTCGCAACAAAAAAGATTTCTTGCGAAAAAAGAAAAAAAAATTTTGGGAGGAAAAAAAAAAAAAAAAGATTTAAATTGGAGTTGATTATATCACCTAAAGGTGATTAACAAAATGTGTTATGTTGACGAATAAAAAAAAATTTTGCAAATGTTTTCTCAGTGACTCTGGGGTTGATGATCAGTGTGTTATATATGTATATATTAATACTCCGGTGACGTTTTTCTAAGCAATTGCTTTCATAAAATTTCAAATATGTTTTCAGGTACGTGTGAATAAACTTAAGCACATACTTGAAATTTGGATTTGTCAGACTACAAAGTTTTGAGGCAGTCCTATTTAGTATGGTGTTGGTGTTTAAGAGCTTAAGTAAACCGTAACATTCTATTTTTTAGAGATAAATAATTTTGTTATTGCTCTGAAACTATTCAGTCTCACTTCGACAATACTTCAAGCAGTTCTCGGAGTGAATATTTTCCTTGTCATCACCGATAACTCCTCAACTAGTAGAAATGATGCTTGACAGCTCTCAATAATTTGGCCTTCTGAGGGTATTAATTGTAATGATTTATTTTACTTAATATTTTATGTTTTAAACATGAAGCAGAAATTTCAAGACATTTCATAATATACTGAATTGCTCATTTTGAACATCTAACCGCTTTTGAAACCTCACTTTGGTTCTTGTCCTCTTTTCAATGATCAACTGTGTTTTTGAATTTTGTTTATGACTAAGTTCACATCTCTGTAGCATTTTCGAAAATAAAAGGGATATATTTTACAATTTGGGTCAAATTAATAGATATTTAGTGTATATATTTATACTAAAAGCACACTGTGAGAACAAAAATGTTCGAAGAAAACGAATTTCGCATTAGCGTCGTGCTAATATTTTATTGGCAGTTGAATGCAAAACGAGATTAGTGTAAAATGCTACTTAAACGTGACATTAATATTGTAATAAACAAATTAAGGAATTTCGAGTAACAATTTCGTGATTACTGTAAAAAAATAAGATTTCTTAATACTTTTGAGCATGGCTGCATTTCAAGTAATAAAAACATTCAATTGCTTGTTTTAAATCAAAAGAAATATTACTTTTGTTGAATGTAATGGAACACTTATTTTAAAAAAAATGAATATTACATAAAAAAATTGATTATTTTGTATTTTTAACCAAAAAGTTAAAACATTATTTTGCTACGAAAGAATTTATTTATAGAATAGAATGATTATGTTTATAATGATATACTAATAAATTCAGCTTATTAATTTTCTTCCTCTTAAGTTTCTTCTTCTTAGACAATAAAAATATTTATATTTTCCAAAAATTTAAATTTTCATTTAGTTATAATATAATTTTTTGAATTAAATATACTGTTTTTGTCCCTTTTTATATACAATGGGATATAAATTATATCTATCGAAAATTATTTATATAATAACTTTATTATAAATGTATTGTAATATCGCTTTTTCCGATAACAAGTTGTGCATCTTGCGTAACAGGAATTCAAAATATAATTATTTAAAAAAAAACATTTTAGTAATAAAATAACAATTATTATTACCAATTTTTTTATTATGATATTTAACACTTTCTAAAAGTGTCAATATCTTTGAAGATTTCTTTATAATATAAATAACTCAAATTAACAATATTCTAATTACTTTTATTGTATTCTGCATGTAATATTGTTTTCAATTCAGTTTAAAATTATTTTTCAATAAATTATTTGAAATTTAAATAAATATATGTAATAAGTAAGATCAGCAAATTATGCTTATAGAATACAATCAAAGAAAGTTTCAATACATGATCTTGTAAGCCACAGTAACAATGTATTGACGGTATTAAAAATATGTGATTAATCACATTGAAATTTTTAAAATTTCTGCCTGTGTGTGCCCCCCTCTACTATACATAATAAAACTAATTTTTAATTTTACCACATCATTAAAAAAATCTGAGAAATCTATTTATTTAAATTTTTCTCATGTATCTTTTTCTAGGCATTCTTTTTCAGAGATAGTTTAACAAATATACTATTAAGTTAAGAATTTTGTAATACCTTTTCTTGGTTTCAACATTTTATATAAATAGGAAATCTGTTTCATTAACATAGGAAGCCTGTTAATGAGCTATTCCTTAGAGGAAAAATTTTCTACCCCATTTGTTATTTCTTTTGTAGGTTTTAAAAGTATTTTAATACTCTCTGTGGAACAGGAATAAACTCAGATCCCCATGAAGTTGTCATTATTTATCAAATCGCTTTCTTATGTATGTTTATTAACATATGTCAATATATATAATTACAGAGTTTAGTTTATTTACTACACATATCTATAGTCGTACAGAATAAATAAGTTTTGTAGAATTTTAGGTGGTTTTAAAATCAGATGGCTGTGAGGGAAACAAAATTACAGTAAACAGTATTTTTTTATTCGCTTCATATCTTTGTATGAGAAAGAAACGGAATTCTCACACATTCGTGAGAAATTTGACAAATATTTTATTATATCATGATACTTGATAGGTGTTAGATTGAATCAGCCCCACTAAGCGTAGATTGATCTAACTTGAATCAACCCCACTCTATGGCGGTTGCGAGCCCTCGACGTGACGGAAACAACGCAGGCCCCGAGTTCGCAACCGTGTCAACTCGACTATTGCTGCCATCATAGCATGATGCATAGTTGCTTTAAGATATAATTAAAACTATCCTTATTCGTTTTAGGAAGTTGTAATCATTTTGTGAGAGTAAGTATCATAATTGTACTTTCATCTATCTACTTTTATATTTCTTTAGAATGCAAATCTATAGCAGTACTTAAAATATAGGATATGTATTTACTTCTTTATATTTTAGGGATTTGACTTTGGTAAAGATTAAAAGAAATATTTTTTTTATTTCCAGTGGCCGGGGTTATTGACAAAAATAGGAACAAACAAACCAAAAAAGGAAATATACAAAGAAACAAAGGCAACTATAATATTGAAAATTTCATGGGATAAACGGAGGTTATCGCCCCAAAAGTCATCTTGCCTCCCAATATCTCTATGATTCCGTATCTCAGTGGAGAACTCAAAAGGTACGCAAGTGATATTTGTCCATAAACATATTTCTTTTGTCACACAGGGGGCGGGTAGCCTAGGTAAGAATGTCAATATGATACAAATTGGCAGTTAGGTAATCATGTCCTGGTAAATAGACGAAAAGCAGTCACTGTTTCTCATCCAGGTTTGTCAGGTATATCTAAAAGACAATTATTCCTTCCATATTTGGTTTTCATAATAGATAAGAGTTCATCGTGGTAGGTTGACCACATGATTTGTTTAAGAAATAATTTAGCGCTAAGAAAAGAGGTTTCTCGTGTTGTACAGTACATCAACATAGTAAACGTTTTGGCAATGAAGTTGCCTCTCATTACCAAATAAATTACAGTGGCCAGGGATCCATTGCAAAACAACACGCTTTTGATAAGACCTCAACAAAATTAGCAGCTGTTGACATTGGGAAATTTCTTTTGATAGTGGAACCTGAATAGATCTGATGGATGCAGCTTGTGAATCTGACAGTAGTACTACATTTTTAATTTTACACAAATGACAAATCAGCTATTTCAGAGCAATACGCATTGCCTCCACTTCTCTATCAAAGGCAGTACTGCATTTTCCAAAAGGTTCACAGAAGGAAAATATTTTTGAGTAAACACCGACTCCAACGTTCTGAAGTTTTGAAAACTATGAACCATCGGTATAAACCCGTAGTCTCTCAATTTCAAGATATTTAGTCTCAATAGTCTCCAAGGCACTGCACTTAAGTACATCCGGAGAAACATCCTTTTTTGATACAAACTGAGTAAAATTCAAGCTTGTCTCAACGTTAAACTGTTTTATGGGATTTCTAAGTTTTGCTAGTAGTTGTATTTTATACTGGCAATCAAAGATTTCTCTGTGAGGTAAGACCCTCTGAACTAAATCGTCCAGGGTATTGAGATTTCTATTATCGAAATAATACTCCCGTCATTAAGTATCCAAGTCTAATTAATTTTTCATACCGTATTGAAGCTTTTTCTTGTATAATATTTTGAATTCGCTTGTTCTTTGTTAAAAACGTCATTGTCTCAATAGGCGTGGATTTCACTGTTCCTGTAATAAACTTTAATGCTTGGTTCTGTAAGGCTTCAAGTTTTTTAAGCAGGGAATTAAAGACTGTTAAAAGTGGTTCGCAACAGTATGTCAGAACTGGCAGTATAAATGTTTTATAAGTAGCATTACTAGTGGATCGGAAGCTATTCCACTTGGCTCCTGCCAAGCGCTACAAAATAGTCAATTCGCTTTGAAAAAAGTTCCGAAACTGATTCGATATATTGTTTCCAAAGCAACTTCTATCAAATGTTTCACCTAAATAAGTAAAAGTATATAAAAGAAACAAATATGTACGCATTATACACATATAAGAAATTTTCTTCACAGCGTCAAATTTATGATCAATTTAGAAATCTAAATAATCCAAGTAGATCGCTTAAATTTAAACTAAAAGAGAGGAAATATGATGATTAAAAATTTATATTTCATTAATTTAACAACAAATAAAGTCCTACATTTTAGAAATAATCAGCTTACTTTAGTAACAAAAATAAAACTTTTGTGTTTATTCAATATATTTTACAAAGTTTTATTTGTTGTAACTTTCCTAAACATGGTAAATTTAATAATTATTTTAAGCGAGTATTTTATCTTTCAAAAATCTAATCTCTTAAATATTTAGCAATAATTCTTACACCAATAATTTTATAAAATCTAGTTACTTTCTATATTATACAATAGTTTATTATATTATTTAATAATTTTATTTGATTTCCATGTATTATAAGATTTCTGAAGGCTTCAATGGGAATATTAGTGACTGCATATAAAAATTTATGATGTCATAAACTTTATTCCCTAGATTTTTTTCAAATTTACATTCTGCATTAAAAATAAACTATTTAAATAATTAAAACTATGCAAAGACATAGTTTGATGGATGAGATACCGTATTTTTAACGTAATATGACGACGAACTGTGAGCGATGATAAGCTACTTTCATAATTGCTCACACAACTATAATAACGATGTATCTTTTTAATTTAAAGTGCAGTGATAAATTACATAAAAATATGTAGAAAAAGTGGATACTGTTATTAAATTTATTAAGTGGCCGAATATAAATAACTAATTGCAATTTATTTTTGACTCTAAAATGCTCTTCGGTTTTTTATTTTGCGAATTTTGGTGCGATGTAGAAAGAACCTTTTTAATAAAAGTGTTAAACTTCTTTTTTAATGCTTGGAATATCTGATAAAAGGTATTTAAAGCTTTGATCAAATTAAAAAGTAAACTTACTTAAAAGTAAAATCAAAAAATTAACTCAATATTTTAATAAGTACACAAAACATTTTTTACATAATTCACATTTTCTGAAACGGCATACTATATGGAGCTATTTTTAATTTGACATCTGTTTAGATAAACGAATTTTAAAAATAGATGGAAATAGATGAACAGTTTTTTATTCTATGCAGAAATTTTAAAGAAATGTTTATGACCTAGAAATGATATTGTGTGTTGGATTTGTGTGACTGAAGTCAAAGTTATAGCTGATAGGAATAATTTTAACACTATTATTACATAATCTCATTTTTACACAAGGCTCTCATTTTAAATGTTTCATTTCAAATTCAATGATTATTAACAAATATAAAAAAACATAAATATTAAACATACTTATTCAATGATTTTTAACAAATTTATAACGTACTTATTTATTCCTTGATAAATATTCATGTAACACTCTTTAGTAAAAATTGACTTGCTATTTTTTTTCTCAAATTCAAAGCCAACTTTACTTTCGGATATACTTTTGAGAACATGAAAGTCATATTGAAATTTTAAGAATGGTTTTTATTTTGTTAAATGAAGGATATGTTATTACAATATTAAATTAAGAGATCGTAAAATAAAAAGTTAAATTTCCTAGCAGTAAACTTCCATGCATTTTACTCAGCAGAATATACTTAATGCACCATCGGTTATTAGTATCAGTTATTACATTTATAATTTTTCCAGTTTCTTTCTTGTTGAATCAACATTTATCAGCAAAACTTTCTGCTATCCGTTGAGATTATTTTTATTTCGAATGGCAGATTATAAACAGATACAGCAAAGGAAAACGAAAGAAAAAACAATTATAATCCAATTACAAGGGAACAAAACACAAAAAGAAATACTGCAACAAAGTTCCTTAATCCAACATGTTACTAGTCTCCTAGTAACGTTCATAAAAATAGCCTTTGAAAGTGCAGTGCAGTGGAGCAGATGAGCGGAGTCCATATCCTCTCCAGAAATGCCCAGATTGCAAGCGGGGAAGGAGCAATTTTGAATCTAAAAAAATGTTTTTGTAAGCAATCATGTCCGGTGGCTAGGCGTAATTCAGCTACAGCTCTATGTCTTGGGCCATTACTCAAATTAGATACAGCATTCTTCCAAGCCTTGTTTGAGATATGATTGGAAAGGGCTTCCTGAGTATTGGCTTTGATAGATTTGTAATAAAGTTTTTAATTGTACAGAGAGGCAAAGGACGAGAAATATTCTGCTTAATAAAAGCACCCATTTTAGTAGATAGTCCACTATCTCGTTATCTGAGACCCTACAGTGAGCAGGAACCCTCTGCTAGACAATAGTTTTCTCAAAAGAACCCAGGTTCTTTAGGTGATGACGATAGTCCAATATATCCTGTGTTAAGGATGTTCATCATATACGATAGCTAGTAACGCAGCCTTTGAATCGCAAAGGACAACAGTTCTTGTGAACTTATCCAGGTGGCAGTATAACTGAGATAAGGCATTGAGAACCGCAGTAATTTCTCCATCAAATGCAGTACCTCTCACCACAGTGATGTAGAAAGAAAATATTTTTGAGAAAACTCCGGCATCTCTGCGTTAGGGCCAATGCCCAGGTGAGACCTATCATTAAGGATTCGAAGCCATTCGGGTTCGGGGTAGTAGGTGTGTAGTAGTTCAAGCTCCAAGGATCTTAAAATAGAAGAATCTGTGTTACTTTTAGTAACTGTTTGACACAGCTCAAGATTAATCCGGGAGGCTGTATTTTTTATTGGGTTTTGAGGTGGAACTCGAAGTTCTGGTTTAAAAACTAAGCCGAGTGAAGTTTTTAACTGAAGGACTCCTTGAAGGAATTCCATCTGGGTCGTTAGATTTCTGATGATGTTATGATTGATCTTGTTCTAAAGTGAAAAACATCCAGTTACTCTAATGATATTTCCCCAGAGCATTATGACCTTCTCTTGAATCACCGTTCTAAGTGGCCAATCAGCAGTCAACAAAAGCATGGCATCTATCGGGGTGGTCATTTCAGGCCCAGTAACAATACGTAGAGCCTGATGTTAGACCCTTTCTAGGGGTTCGTGTACATTTTCCCCTGCCACAAGAAGTGGTTCACATCCATAAGTCAAAAGAAGGCGAATAAAAGCATGGTAGGTTTGAAGTAAAGATGTTCTAGTACACCCCACCTTGCCCCGGCATGGCGTCTTAAGGCACTGAGCCTCTTCATGACTCGGTTGTCAATGTCCTCCACATAAAGCTTCCATCTTAGTTAGCGATCCAACTTCACTCCCAGATATTTAAAATTTTCACAAGTGGGGATTGGAGTGCCCTTGGAAGTTGAAGATCCAAATAATGATGCATAAGTGAGAATGTCAGGCAGTATGATTTATATAAGTTTACCTCCATATTATTAGTATCACACAAATCCTCCAGAGCATTCAAAGCAGCAGACAGTTTAGTCTCTATACTTGTTCTTGCGTTTACTTTTTTAGAACCTACCCAGAAAACGATATAATCGGCATATAAGAGGCATTTGATGCCATGAGTATCCCTTATTTTCAGAATCAAATCATTAATATGTATGTGTTAAAAGGGAAACAACTACTAACGGCTCCCTGTAAGAGACCCGTTTTTAGGATCTTGGATTTCGAAATTGCGTTGCCGTACCTTGTACGTTGCATACCAATTCTCTTGTACGTTACCGTACAAGAGCATTGGCACAAGAAGCTTCAAATCCAGTTAAAAAGATTTGCCGTAATACTTATATTTCTAAGCTGAAATAGGAGGTTCTTACGCCCTATATTGTCATAAGCAGCCTGGAGGTCAAGAAAAACTGATGATAGTGCCTATCTGCAATCCAAAGCATTCTTGACAAACTTATTCAAGCGGGTTACATGATAATTGGTAGTTCTAACAGCTTGCTCCTCAGCCAGTAGACCTCTAGTTTCTAGGTAATAGTTGAGCCTTCTTACAATTGTTTTTCCATAGCCTTTCCTACCACACTATCCAAGGATAATGATCTATAATTATTGAAATAATTAGGATCTTTGTTCTTCATATGTATTGGTATAGTAATAGATATTCTCTAGTCTGTACAAGTACAGTATCAGTGTTCCAAATTAAATTGAAAAATAACCAGATAGTTTCAAAAGCCCTAGAACCCAAATCAATGAGAAACTCTGAATGGATACCATCTCCGCCAAAAGATTTAACCCTTGAGATATTTCTTAAGACTTTAGTCAATTCCACCCTAGTTATAGGTGCTTCAATAACTGATTTCGTATTAGACTCAATTTTGACTGCAGAAGTAAAGAATTTCTGCTTGATTCTAGCCGAATTCGTTTTTGTGTAGGTATTTTGGTAAAGAGCCCCACTGAAATGCTGTGCAAAAAGCTCTTGCAACTGCGGGGTCTGAAGAAAGTTTTTTATCTTCAACTAAAAATTATTGTTTGATTGAGTAAAAATCATTTATTAAATTACTAATAAATTTGAAAGTTCTATTACAATCAATTTGGTAATCTATATTAGAAATAAACTTGTTGAATGAAGATCGTTTATTGTCATTTAAGGCCTTTCTAAGAATTGCAGAATGTTTTCTTCTATCTTGAACATCATAAGGATGTTAGGTCAACTTTGCATTTCACCTGAGTCTGTGTCTTTTAGCTTTCAATGAGGCAAATTCTTCCGTCAAAATAGACTCATATTTTTTTGTCTTCTTCTAAGGATAGTTCTCTTAGCCCTCGCTATAATTCTGTCTTTAATAATACTATATACTTTATAAGGGTTAAGGATAAAGTCAATTTTATATATTAATGGCTAAGGCCATGTTCCATGAATTTGGTAAAGAGAGTCCAGTTAGTTTTCTTTCAATTCCAAGAGTTTTTTGATGATGAAAAAGCCCTCTGATCACGTCTAGGAATTTCATCTTTTGCAAGCACATGCCTATGATCCGATCTGTGGGTCCTTCAAGACTGTTCGTTTTGTAAATTTATAAAAGGTCAGCAGTGACCATCAATAGATCCGAAGTAAAGCTTCTACCATTGTAATGTAGATACGTATGGGGATCTTCCTTGTTATATACATGTTCGTAGGTAGACGAGCTAAGAAAGTTCTGAATTCTCCCTCCGGCTTCATTTCCTTCCGACTCCACATGGGAAAATAAGCATTAAAGTCGTCAACAAAAATAGTATGTTTACCTTAGTTAATATAGGAAAATTCAAGATAATTACAAGGACTACAAATAGCCGAGATCTTAAAACGAATTCCGCTTTTCCAGACGTCCTAATGGACAACTTCACTTTTATCGCAATCAGTTTCCGTCGCTTTTACAATGAGAAATCAGCTGTTAATTCTTTTTGACACCGATCAGGATGCCACTGGTAACCTGCCTAAACTTTGAAAGTTCATAAGGAAAAAACCCCTTTAGAGGGTAATATTTTAGGTTTTCAGAAGCTAAATTAACCTCCATAATAGAAAAGATGACGATTTCTTTCTCTTGCAGGGTCATCAAAAGCTCAGTGCGTTTGGAATGGGATAATCATTCAGTGTTCCACTATAACACTCGAAAAGTATCAACCCGAGAAGGGCGAGATATAATGCCGATTTTTAGATATTTTAGCCACTATAAAGTGTTACCAGGTGCACCACGAGCATATATATCTATCTACTGCGTCTCGATTGAAGCCTCACTCAATAATTTATATCACTCCCACTTTTATGTAGAGTGATTTGCTGCTTGTATTTTATTGAAGCAAAGTTCTTAATAGAACAAGAAGTTCCATAAGTAGAAGCGATAAGAGCATTATAAAATATAAATTTTAAAAAAATGCAATATGGATAAATACAATTTGACCAAAAATGAAAACATCCTGGAAAAGATTTTGATACCATCTAGACGAATACAATCTTAATTTTTGGAGTAATGGGTATAATCAAATTGTAAATAAATAAGTAAATCAAATTGTGCTAACAAAGGAGAGTTAAAAACGTTTATATCACCGGGCTCCATGGATTTCCGAGAAGGCCACTGATAGGCACAAAAAGGTTGATATATATTGCACGACTGTCTCTTTCGCATGTAAAGTATGAATATTTTGTTTAATCTTATTGCATTCCTAGAAGAATAAAAATGTTTTTCAAATCAGCATAATTTTTTCTTTTAAAATTTTTCAACACTAGTAATAACTTCTTTGAAATGTCATTGCTTTCTTTTTCAGTGAAGCAAATCCTACAAGATTGAAGTTATGTTTATTTTCATTGTGAAGGAGTTCTGCTCTAAAGCTGTAGAAGCATCAATCAAATTCTTCATTTATCTGGCTTATGAAATAGATCTAAATATGCTTTGAGTCTGTTAATGTCGTTTCAAAAGCATTTTCACTATACTTTTCGAGAAAACTAATAAATCCTTAATGGGGAATGGAAATACATATGGACATCATTAGCCAACACTTTCCACTTGTGAATCCTAGATACTAGCTATTCGGCTTTATTCTTACTAAACTTCAAATCACTCCCAAGATCATGTTATTTTACTTGCGCTTTCAAATGCGACTCCGAACATTTCTCGGTGACAAGATGTAATTCACATGTTTCTTTTTTATAGACTACAAGATTGTATGCACATTATAGTAGTTTTGAAAGTAAATTAGCGTGAAATATTAACCTTATAGCAGGATCTATTTTTGGAATATTGAACATTCTTCTGCTTTTAAAATTAATTCCTTTTGCTGTTGTAGTCATACAAAGGTGCCATTCCTCCAAAGCTCTCTAGACTCCCTCTATATCATTGGTACGGAGAAAGGCATTGAAGTTCCATTTCCTTTTATCCACTGTCGAAGTCAGGAACCATACCGTAAACAAAAAGAGTATGATGACAAATGTTAATCCTGTTCATCAATTTCATATTCAAAATAACGCTTGTAGGCAAATTTGGTTAAATAAATCATACATCTTCCTCAAATTATTCTTACAAGCTCACAATAAATGTAACACAAATTTCCATACGAAGTAAAACAATAAATATACATCAATGGAGAAAATAAAATTAAAAGGCAAAAGAATTATGTCATGTTATATCGTGGTCAAACGCAGATACCTTAGAACTTATTACAAACTTCACTTCTTAAAAATAATCTCTAATTTTACAAATATATGGTTTCTTAAATCTATCAAAATTTACCTTAAAATATTATGTTTATCAGTTTTATTGATTGAGTTATTTTACAAACATATGAAGTTTATTTGATAATATTTTAAGACTTAAAAAGGCTCATAAATGTGTGCTTCTTCCGCTAAATTTTGCAGAAAATGGAAACATTTTAAAAGACACTGAAGCTTTTCCTTGATTCGTAATATTTTATTTCTCATATATCATTTTGTAATACTTTTAAAAATAATTTTAAGAAATGCCCAAAATAGGTTTTTATTACTTTCGAAAATCAGTAGAGAACTATAACATTGAAGGATATTTCAATAAAATTTAAGAACTTTTCTGAATAACCTAATTTTTCTTCCTTTTTATAACACACAGAAGAGGTGAAAAAGTAAGTAGATAACAGGGGGGTACGTGATCCCAGGTACTTTAAATCATAAATTTTTTAAAAAAACCATTTAAATAAAATATCATCCTATTATTTCACTTATATGTTCTTTGAACTTTCAGAAAAAAATATGTTTCACATTTCTAAGTGAAAAACTTTTTTGCAGAAAATTTTACCGGAGTCTTAGATTTTTTTAGATGAAAATCATATGCGGCAGTAAATTCTATAAAATTATTAATTAAAACGAAGATATAAAGCTTTAGTTCTTGTGTTTTATTTACTTAATATATAAAGTAAATTTCAATTGGAGAATCTGCTCCTCTTTCTAAGACTCCTCTTTTTTTACTAAAATTCGTTTAATCGTCAAGCGCCATTTTCGAATTATTCTTGGATTTGTAACTCTTCTGTGTGTAGTGGTAGACAAAGTTGATCCATTTCACAATTATGCATCAGTAAAAAGTAGCTCTCATACATTGTATAGATTAAAATAATCAATTTTCCCAAAAGCTCTAAGTCAGGAAACCTTACTATAGTGTGAGCAGGAATTCTAAACTTTCGATTAGGTTCAGATTATAAGCATTTATGTTCCGAACTGTATACTTTTCCAGCTGAAACCACATGACTCCAACCAAAGGACGCTGTTGATTGGAGTGAGTAGCGTAAAAACAGAAAGAGCTTTTATTAGAACTAGAACGAGAGAGAACACATTTTGATCTCCTATGCAACCTGTGTTGTGTCTTATAGTGATGTGTAACTGCAGTAGTTTTTGTAATTTAAAGTCAATACATTATTGTACTTTACAAAGGGAGTTTTATTTTGAGTGGAAAATTTATCTCAAAGAAGAGAGATTTATGGCAACTAAAGTTTAAAGCACCAGCTCCCCGGCAAGACAGAAAAGGTATGTCATATTTTGATATTCTATATGTGAATAATTACATACCTTTTCTGAATTACAACGAGAAATTCAATTATTTTTTTCGTTTCTTAACAATTTGAATTGATTTATCTCACAGTCGAATTTCGCGGAATTGCTGCTTACGGCCCAGAGAAATATTTATCTTCTGAAAAAATTTCCGAATATGTAGAGCAGAAACTTTTTGAGAAAAAAATCTTCTTACAATCACCTTCTGAACTAAAATATCTTCCAACTTCATCTAGAATCTTTTGCAGCTCTTCCACGTATCGCTGATCAAATGGATGATTCAATATCATTGGACCTACCTTCATGAATAGTATAGCCAAAAGTAATAAAAATAGAACAAAGATTTGGTCTCACAGACTGCTCTTGAAAAATGCGATGGAATTTCAACTGAATGCAGGTACCTTGTGTTAAGAACGGGTGATATTCAAAATCACAAAACAGGAAGTAAGTGGAAGAATCCATTCTAATAGACTAAGCATATGATAGAGCTGTGAAAGAAGCATTTGGATTGATCTGTGAATCCGCATGCTTCCTGTTACAGATTAATTCTAAATACTAGATGTAAATAACATCTTAAGAAGTTATGACTATTTTATTAACAATAAAGATATGTATGATTTGTATTTCCTGTTATATATTTTGCTTTAGTGAGAAAAATAACTTTTTCCACAACCCCATGTTCTATGTACCAAATTCCTAAATACCCTTACAGGGAATTACTTTAAAGAAACTGCTACAGTAAATGTATTGATTTTTAATTCACCTATATTCATATTTCGCATTCATTACTTACTTATTTGTAAGAAACTAAAATAAAAGTAATTAAAACGTAGTAAATTTAGTAAGTATTAGACTAATTATTTGTTCAATGAAACATTGACAGTTAAGTTATTTAGCACAACAATTATAAATCAAACTCAGTTTTTTTTGAAAACTTCATCTTTCTGAAATAAGTTATTGTGCCTCAGGAAAATTTATAATTCTTATTATTCTCGCATTTTTTTTTACAAGTACCTTATAAAGGTCTTATTTATAACTCCTAATAAGTAGAAAGTTAGTCTTAGTTTTATGTTATTTTTTTCCGTTTATGTTTGAACAGTTTAAAAAATATTCAATAAAATTTCCACAATTATTAGCCTCTTTATTAAAAATACTAACTTTCACTATTAAAAATACAAGAAATGTAATTTTTGTCATTGATTTACTCTCCGAGATTAAATAAAGTTAAATGTAATACCATCTGATTTCCTATGTAATAATTGACTATTTTTGAACTATGCAAATCATACCATATCTTATCTTTTAGTATTATACCTTATTAAATATTCTCAATATATTCAGTACGCAGACAAACAACTGTAAATACGCATAAAAATAACCGTAAAAATTCAACATTCATTCACTTCGTTTCTAACTCTCTCCATGCTGTTAATACATGAAAAGGTAATCAAAATATCTTTTAGAAATGACTCACGATCTTAATTGTAGAAAAATCAAAAGAAAACTTTCTTAACTTTTCAGCTTTATACTTTATCACGTTCTTAATTTATTTTTCAACAACAATCTTATTCTTTGTCATTTCAGATAAACAATTTTTTACAAAATTAGAAATAATATTCTAAACAGAGAAGGAAAACATTTGAAAAGTTAAACAATGCATTTATTTTTCGAAAATATTTTTTTTATCAAAAAAAAAAGAAACAGCAAGGAGTTGAAAAAAGCAAATATTCTAAGGAAAAAAGAAAAAAAAAGAGATTTGTAGAGAAAAATTTTAATCTATAAGTATAAAGAAGTACACTTATATATATACATATACAGAGCGAGAGAAAAAGAGAAGTGTAGTTCTCTAGTTCTATAAATATATAATTGTACCTCTTTACATTTATAATTGTTTGAATAACTTCTGTACGCATAGAAAACATGCAAAAACTTTTAATTGTTTTCATTTTCAAAATTTATATTTTTCCCACATTACGGTGTACAGTTTTACGATATACAATTCACTACTTTTTAAACGTTTGTGAATACTGAAGTAAAATATAAGTTCAGTATGAGCATCAGTATCAAAATGAGAACATAAATACATTCGAAGAAAAATTAATTCAAGTTACATTTACTTGTAAATAAATTGATTAAAAGTTTTTTCAACAAACGATATAAACAAAATAAAAATAAGTTGATAATAGTAAATGAAAAATAAAATATTTAACTTTTATTAACTCTGAAATTATTATTAATCTATTTATAAAAAAAGAAAATAAACTAAATTTTCCTTCAGTTTTTTATTTTAGATTGAGATTTCTCCCCTTGAATGAAGGCTTGTTAAAAATATTAATATTTATTTCCAATAAATGTACATGTTTTATTTGTTAATTATGCTCGAGAAAATTGAGGTTATAACTGTCTTTTCTTTCCGTCTCTAGTTAAGATTTGATAAATTACATTCAAAATAAAACATAAATAAATTTCATGCTTAATGTTTTGATTTTTTTACAAAACACGTGCCTAATTAAAAGCAAATAAAATAATTTAGCACAAAATGGTATAATAATATTTTATTTTTATGATATAATTATCTTTTTTTATCTATAATGATATAATTATCTTTTAGTGTGTTCATATTCGTTACCTTTTCAGATCTTTTACTTGATTTATTTCATGTATCACATTCTTTCTTCTATTCTAATTGTGTAATATTTTAAATATGTAAAGGAGGAAAGTTTTTGGAACATCATTGATTTTTCAAAATGCAAAAATTCTCTAAATGTTACATATTACAAATAAAAATATTTTAATTAAGATCACACGGATGAACATATTAAATGAGAAAGTATTACTTATTTATTGCACAAAATTATAATTAGGCAATGCATAGTGTTTTTTGAGCTTAACATTTCTTTCAGAACACTTTTGAGTATATTATTATTGAATACATTATTAAAATCTTAAGCATTATGTTTTTTAATACATTAAATTTATTAATTTTTAAACCATATTTTGATAATATTTGATTAGAACATTTCAAGCATTTGCTTTATTACTTGTATTTCTAATGTATTTAATAAAGGATTATTCTGGAATAGTTTTGAAATTCTTGAGAAGATTATTTTACTTAAATAATCTGCTCAATAATAAGTATAACAAAGTATGTTGGCTCATATGAAACTAATTGTGTTAAAAATGAAAAGAATGATGGTTTAATCAATAAAAAGTTTACAATTTCTTCATGGGTATTAAAGGCTCGTATTACCAAACTTTTGTATGGATTATTAAGTCTTAAATAAGAGATAAAAAGCAGGATTTCGAACAAAATATGAGTTAGTACAATAGATGAAACGGTGCGAGAATTCAATATCAGACAAATACAATTTTACATTAGTTAAGTGATAATTATGTATATATATATATATATATATATATATATATTTAATTTTACTGCAAAATTTCATTATTTTATATATAAATATTTATTTTCAACTATTTTTCAAAATAAATTACATTGTTTTCGCTAATAATTCTTGTTCCTTCATTTCCTTAAATTAATATTCTCTTCCATCTCTTGTTTCAATGTTAAAATTTCAATTTTTCCATAGAATTAAAATGAGATTATTAAATGAGTATGGTCCTATAATTTAATCTTCATGATTGCTTAATCTAACATGGTACAATTCCAGTGTTTCGTGTATGAAACTTCTCTAAAGTACACTCCTCTACACACACACACAAAAACCGTTGAACTAAAAAAAAAAGCAAGGTATTTTAGTGGACTATATATATGGCTCCCCTATAATAGTTAATTTTGATTCTAACAAATGTGTTTCCGTTTAATCTAGTGCCAACTCCATTGGCAGACGGCTGCATGCTTCAGGATTGCTTGTACGGAGATAATTACTGAGATTGCCCTGACACCCTAGCACGTAGGCAGAAAATGCAATGGAGAGCCACAATAGTGAAGCATAGATTCTTGCGAAATGACAGAGGGTTACTAGTCTAGCTTTTGTCTTGATAATGACGATACCCTCACCCGTATGTGGAGGAGCCGCTGTCAGTGACATGACAGACGATTTGTTGTTACTCATCACACATCCAGACAGTAGGGTGTTATGGTATGGTGTAGATTACATACAATACCCGGTCACCATCATTTTTCAGGAGAGCTACTCTGATGGCTCAATGGTACGTTAGTGAAATTCTTTGACCGGTGGCCTTTCTTTTGTGAACTCCCATCCTAATCCTTTATTTTAACAAAACGATGATAATGTTCATTCTAATGCTATCACAAGAGCTTGTCTCGTAGCCATAGACATGCATTGGTCAATGGCATCGACAGATCTGTTGTGCACAGAAAACATAATAGATCCTATAAACCGCTCTGTTAAGCTACACAGTTACCACAAAATTTGAAGGATATATATACCGAAGTTCAGACTGCACGGGATAAGTAGAATCAAGACACCATTAAGGGCGTCTATGATTCTATCATACGACTTATGGCTGAATGCTGTAGAAATAATCGTCCGACATTTCTATTGAGAATTTTTAAAGATTTTTATTTTGACCTATAAATTTTGTGTGTCGTACTCATGCTCATGCTTTAATCATTTCTTGTTGGTGAGTATTAACTTACTCTACGATATTTCAATCTGATTATTCGTTTTAAGTGCAACCATTTTTGTTTGTTTTTTGACGATAAATGCATGAGGAGCAATAGGGGACTATTCTTTTGATTTTGTAAGAGATAGGTAGCATTTTTCCCGCTTCAGTTGCAGTTATTTAAATTCTTTTTTTTAAGTATGTTAAATCTTGTGTATGTGTGTGTGTGTAATTGAGGGAAACAATTCCTCAAGACACTGTTATAATTATTTAAAATGAATGTGTATGCATTTCAAACAGTTTATTGAAATACTTCAAAAGTAGACAAGGAGAATATATTTGACATTTTAAATGGTATCAATTAAATTATAAAAGAAATACCGAGGGAAATGTTTTGATTGAAAAATAGAAGTAAAATATTTACAATACTGAGCTCTCAGTCATCTTACCTATATTTATTTACTTACTCCTTTACATTATTTCATTTTTAAGGATAATGAGTCAATTTATACACAATTGGTATACATATGAAGCTTTATCGATTTAGTTTCTGAATTTTGGATTTGTTCAAATTGAAATTTAGAAACGAAATTTAGGCGCATACTCTCTTTATATCTCAATACACTTAACTCAATAACAAATAATTATACTAATGATATAGAAGAACTGTAAGTAGTTTACAGTGTAAAAATTGCTATGGCTGTCTAAATAACTATTTTCATCATAATTTTATTTTCAAATAAATACACTTACTGATCCAAATAAATATATATGAATAGTAACGGAAACCCTGAACTGGTAAAGATAGCTATATTTTTGGATCCTTTTTTTTTTCATATAAATAGAAGTAGAAAAAAATAACGAATCCCTGTTGTAGTTTTTTATATAGAAAAATAAATTTATTTAACCAAGTAAAAGCTTATACTATCTCAAAATCAGAATTTCTGATCTTATTTGTCATTTCTGAAATCACTTAGAAAGTCTTTCACATCTTAAAGTTAACATCAAGATTCCTAACCATTTTAACCTACAATTTGTTATCCATGTTCTCCTTTCTAAACTACACTACTACTAAGTAGGTCCTAACAATGCTGCTACATTAATAAAGTACATCACTCTCTCATTGCTGACAACTCCTTTTAAAATGCATTATTCATACCGCATTACGTGTCGGAGCCTAAAGTGCTCTTTGATATTCCGCCCCTCCTCACATTCATGTGCCCCCCTCAGCATCAGCTCTTCTTACATATTGACCTGACTATCCATCAAACGGACAATAATTCCTCTCCAATGGGTAGTTTTAGGAGCTTGATGAATCATTTCCGATTGAACCTAGGACAACGTGTCATTGTCTTCAATTACTTCCGGATGTGAATGGATTGTTTAAAATTACTGAAATGCTTCTATGACAAATTGTGAAGTAAATGTTGAGTGAAAGAGGAACTCAACTGAAAATAAGTGCTGCTTTTTTATGTTTTTTTTTGCGGATTATTTGTTTATCAAGGAAATTAGAATTTCCCTTAATAACTCGTTGAATTTTTCTTATCACACATATTTCACTTAACAAGACACGGAATAGAAAATGTAGCATATCTCAAATTTTAAAAAGTACATCTCATAATTTTAATGTATAGAAGTAACAAGTAAATATCGAAACAATTTTTTCTTCTTCTTTTTGGTTACGACCTACTTAAAGTTTTCCGTTTAAAATGTGAAGTAAATGAGATAACTTTTAAGAATAACGCAAATTATTATGATGCCAGCTGACAATAAAAGGTAACATAGCTTCCCTAATAAATTATGTATATATATATATATAAGAAATAGTATATTTTGTTTATATATACTTTTTTAGTTACATGAAGTTTTAACAGAGGTTCAATATATTGTATGACTGTTAAATGTAAATTGGTATTTTGTATAGAAATTGAATATATGTTTGCTATGTTTATCTCCTATCTCATAAGTTGAATCTTAAATTTGCTGATTTTTGATTTGTTACTATCCTTTTCTTATGTTATTTACTTAAATGAGATAGTTTAATCTGTATTTATTGGTGTAGACACACATCATTCCATTCCAAAGTATGGAACATTATTAATTACAATATTTCCATTTTTCTAACTTTTGCTTTTCTTTCACTTCTTTTAAAAATTATTTGGCTCATTAACAGTTTGTTTTGATTTTTGGATTTTAAATTTTAGTTTGTTTCACTATTTAAACAATTTTAATTGATTTGTATTAATACTAATTTACAGAGAGGGATTGATTAATACTAATCTGCCTTAAAACTAATTTGGTTTATCAGGGATTTTTTAAAAAAAAATTGATTTTTTTTCTCTTAGTTGTTTTACTATCCTATTTTACTGGAAATCTTATTGATTCGTTTTGCTTGCAACATCCTAAAATAAATCTATAGAAAGCTCAACGTCTGTTTGAAAAATGACAATGTGATACCTTAGAATTCTATATTGCGAAATCCCCTTAATTTCTTATAAATTAACACTGTCTGCAGTGAAAATATTAATGTCTGACTACAAGTACTAAATAAAGGCTTCCAGACGGGGTAACATCAATAAAACTTTAAAGAAATTACACTTATTCTAAATCATTAAACTCTTCATAAATAGCTAGCTATATTAAAAAATATTTTAGAAATATGTGTGAAACGTTTTGTAAAGAAATCTTATTGAAGTACTTATAGTGTTTCAGTTGCCTTAAATAATTAAATAATTAATTAGAAACACATTAACATGGTATTAAATTTAAAAATTGTTTTTTTCCTTTTTTAGTTTGTGGACTAAATGACATAAAATAATTTTAGAAGGAAGAACTGCCTAAATTATTCCATATTTCCTAAATATTAGGGACATTTCTAGAGAGTTGAAGTAATTTTAAACATACTGTTAAAAGCGTAATTAGATTAAGAGTTTCAGGTTATTTAGAATTATTTGAAAATAATAATAAAATGTGCAGCAATCACATATTGATAATTAAACATACTAACGGTATTTTCAAAATATTCTGTAAGTGTTTAATAGGATTCCAAATCAAATAGTTTTTTTAAGAAAAATTCGAATGCAAAAGCAATTCTAAAATTCAAAGTTTCATTATTTATATTTTGAAGAATTCTGACGAAAGTAATATGTGTATTCTTATTCTAATATACTCAAAATGTCTTCTACTATTCAGTAGTAACATTTATTATTAAAATAAATAACACATTTACAGTAGTTTAGTTTTCTGAATTTTTTTAGTTACGTGGTTTTCCATTAATTATACAAAAAATAAATTACAGTTTCATTACCTTTACTTCTTATGAATATCAATTTTTTTTTCTTAGAAAAATAATGATTTTCACATTACATACTTTCAATTTTAAGATATAAAATTTTACATCCCACTTACTAGAAGGCAGAACCAAACAAGATACAAGACATTATTTCTTTAAATGTATTTTTATTTTTCTACATAGTCCACTTGAAAGTCTACACACTTCTCCCAACAATACTCCCACCTCTTAACTCTCCAAATAGTATTTGGCGTCTTTCTCTGTAAAATAATTGCATACAAAGATGATGGCCATCTCATTTGGAGAAAGTCTCTGTTCTCTAAGGGGACTTTTCAGATTATGGAACAAAAAGATGTCGCTTGGTTCTAGATCTGGTAAGGAAGGAGGGCGGTCAAGCATATCAAATCATAATTCATGGATTTTCACCATGGCAATCACCAAGGTATGATATGGCGCATTATCTTAGTGAACTAGAATTATTTTTTCTGCAAATTTTTCCGTTTTTCTGCAATTTCTTCCTTCAGCTTGTCAAGTTTTGTATTGTTTCTTTTGTTTGAAGACAATCCTTTAATGTAACTCCATGATTGTCCCAAAAAGACAGTCGCCATCATTTTCTAAGCCTAAAAAAACCCTTCCCCTTCGAAATCCATTGATTTGACTGTATTGGGGAGAGAGGGGTGAAATGGGGCGTCCAAAATGACTGAAATTTTAGAGAGTACCTACCAAAGATTAGAGATTTCTACCAAAGATGTTAAATTACATTACCCAGTTTTTATTAATGAGACAAACCTCGTATTATATTTTCAACAAACGTAACATTTTTAAATTCATAATTTTTCCTTGTCTGGTTAACAACTTTCTATATCATTTGGAAGTATTTTAGGTTTATATATATGCTCGTTTTTATTTATTTACATTGTTACATATGATTGTTTTATGGATTGGTATATACGAGTATATGACCTGTACCAATAAT
>BMAW01059815.1:0-18867 GCA_019974015.1 Nephila pilipes | reverse complement strand
TTGCATCCTTTTACATTTTATTACCAATCAAACAATGATTTAAATCTTTTTTCAATTTATATTGTGATGATGTGTTATATTTTTTCATTTTGAGTATGTGATATACATCTTGAAGCTTAAAGAAAATTCCGTCTTACTACTCACATATTTGAATCTTCATTTCTTTGAATTTTGTAAGTAATTTTTATATTTTGATCTGTTGATAATTTTTAGAATGATAGATTTTATTTTGTAAATTTTATCGTTGAAATTTTTTGCATTTTTTAATCATTGAACTATTTTGTAATTTGGATTTCCCAATTCAGCCTACCAGGAATTATAGATTTTATTTTTGTAGATTTTATCGCTGAATTTGTTTGCATCTTTTAATCATGAACTTTTTTGCAATTTGGATTTCCTAATTCAGCCTACCAAGTCGCAAAGGGGGAAGGTTGGTACCGTTAAACTAGTTTAACCCCGCTTAATCGGTCCTCAGCCCGATATTGCTTTTTGACTTGCTGGAATCCATATTTTCTTTTATTTTTCTTTCATTGTTACATTTCTTTCTGGTTTTTTGTCTTTTTAATTATTTTAAATTATTCTTTCTTAAATTTTCAGTATATATATATATATATATATATATATATATATATATATATATATATAAGTGTACTTCTTTATACTTATAGATTAAAAGTTTTCTCCACAAATCTCTTTTTTTCTTTCTTTTTTCCTTAGAAGATTTGCTTTTTTCAACTAATTGCTGTTTTCTTTTTTTTTTCTTTTTTTCTTTTTGATAAAAGAAAATATTTTCGAAAAATAAATGCATTGTTTAACTTTTCAAATGTTTTCAAATTTTTTGCTCCTCTGTTTAGAATATTATTTGTAATTTTGTAAAAAATTGTTTATCTGGAATGACAAAGAATAAGATTGTTGTTGAAAAATAAATTAAGAAAGTGATAAAGTATAAAGCTGAAAAGTTAAAAAGTTTTCTTTTAATTTTTCTACAATTAAGATCGTGAGTCATTCCTAAAAGATATTTTAATTACCTTTTCATGTATTAACAGCATGGAGAGAGTTAAAAACGAAGTGAATGAATTTTGATAATAAATAAGCCATAAATAAGACTTTTATAAGGTACTTCTAAAAAAAACTGCGCGAATAATAAGAATTATAAATTTTCATGAGGCACAAGAACTTATTTCAGAAAGATGAAGTTTTCAAAAAAAACTGAGTTTGATTTATATTTGTTGTTCTAAATAACTAAACTGTCATTGTTTAATTGAACCAATAATTAGTCTAATACTTACTAAATTTACTATGTTTTAATTACTTTTATTTTAGTTTCTTACAAATAAGTAAATAATGAATACGAAATATGAATATAGATGACTAAAAAATCAATACATTTACTGTAGCAATTTCTTTAAATTAATTCCCTATAAGGTTATTTAGGAATTTGGTATATAGAACATGGGTTTGTAGAAAAAGTTATTTTTCTCACTAAAGGAGAATATATAACAGGAAATACAAATCATACATATCTTTATTGTTAATAAAATAGTCATAACTTCTTAAGATGTTATTTACATGTAGTATTTAGAATTAATCTGTAACAGGAATCATGCGGACTCACAGATCAGTCCAAATGTTTCTTTCACAGCTCTATCATTTGCTTTGTCAATAAGAATGGATTCTTCCACTTACTTCCTGTTTTGTGATTTTGAATATCACCCTTTCTTAACACAAGGTACGTGCATTCAATTGAAGTTCCATCGCATTTTTCAAGAGCAGTCTGTGAGACCAAATCTTTGTTCTATTTTTATTACTTTTGACAGTACTATTCATGGTTCTGATGCTAGGTCCAATGATATTGAATCATCCATCTGATCATCGATACGTGGAAGAGCTGCAAAAGATTCTAAATGAAGTTGAAAGATATTTTAGTTCAGAAGATGATTGTAAGAAGATTATTTTCTCAAAAAGTTTCTGCTCTACATATTCGGAAATTTTTTCAGAATATAAAAATTTCTCTGGGCCGTAAGCAGCAATTCCGCGAAATTCGACTGTGAGATAAATCATTTCAAATTATTAAGAAACGAAAAAAATATTTAAATTTCTCGTTGTAATTCAGAAAAGGTATGTAATTATTCATTAAGAGTATCAAAATTTGACATACCTTTTCTGTCTTTCCGGGGAGCTGGTGCTTTAAATTTTAGTAGCTATAAATCTCTCTTCTTTCAGATAAATTATCCACGCAAAATAAAACTTCCTTTGTAAATAACAATAATGTATTGACTTTAAATTACAAAAACTACTGTAGTTACACATCACTATAAGACGCAACACAGGTTACATAGTAGATCAAAATGTGTTCTCTCTCGTTCTAGTTCTAACAAAAGCTCTTTCTGTTATCAAATGAAGTCGGAGGGAGAATTCAGAACTTTCTTAGCTCGACTATCTACGAACTTGTACAAAACAAGGAAGATCCCCTCAACTATCTACATTACAATGTCAGAAGATTTACTTCGGATCTATTGATGGTCACTGCTGACCTTTATAAATTTACAAAACGGACAGTCTTGAAGGACCCTCAGATCGGATCATAGGCAGGTGCTTGCAGAAGATGAAATTCTCAGAGCTGCTCAGAGGGCTTTTTCATCATCAAAAAACTCTTGGAAATGAAAGAAAACTAACTGGCTTCAATTTACCGAATTTTTGGACCATGGCCTTAGCCATGATATATAAACCTGACTTTATCCTTAACCCTAATAAAGTATATAGTATTATTAAGGAAACATTTATAGCGAGGGCTAAGAGAACTATCCTTAGAAGAAGACAAAAAAATATGAGCCTATTTGGACGGAAGAATTGGTCTCATTGAAAGCTAAAAGTCACAGACTCTTGTGAAATGCGGAGTTTGTTTACGCACTTGTGATGTTCAAGCTAAAAGAAAATATTCTGCAAATCTTAGAATGGCCTTAAATGACTACAAACGATCTTCATTCAACAAGTTTATTTCTAATATAGATTACCAAACTGATAGTAAAAGAACTTTCTTATTTATCTGTAATTTAATAAATGATTTTGACTAAATCAAACTATAATTTTTAGTTGAAGATAAAAGGCTTTCTACTGACCCCGCAGTCGCAAGGGCTTTTGCACAGAATTTCTGTGGGGCTCTTTGCCAAAACACCTACGCAAAAACGAATTCGGCTTGAATCAAACAGAAATTCTTTACTTCTGCAGTCAAAATTGAGTCTAAAACAAAACCAATTTTTGAAGCACCTATAACTAAGGTCGAATTGACTAAAGCCTTAAGAAATCTCTCAAGGGTTAAATCATCTGTTGGAGATAGTATTCATTCAGAGTTTCTCATTCATATGGGTTATAGGCTTTTAAAACCATCTGATTATTTTTCAATTTAATTTGGAACACTGGTACTGTACTTGTGCAGACTGGAGAATATCTATTATTATACCAATACATAAGAAGGACAAAGATCCTAATCATTTCAATAATTATAGATCAATATCGTTGTCTAGTGTGGTAGGGAAGGTTATGGAAAAACAATTGTAAGAAGGCTCAACTATTACCTAGAAACTAGAGGTCTACTGGCTGAGGAGCAGGCTGTTAGAACTACCAATTATCATGTAACCCTCTTGAACCAGTTTGTCAAGGACGCTTTGTATAGCAGACAGGCCCTATCGGCAGTTTTTATTGACCTCAAGTCTGCTTATGACAATGTATGGCGTGAGAGCCTCCTATTTAAGCTTACAAATATAGATATTAGGGCAAATCTTTTAACTGGATTTGAAACTTGTACCAACGCTCATATAGAATAAGGAACGGCAATGCAATTTCAAAATCCAAGATCCTAAAAACGGATCTCTCACAGGGAGCCGTAAGTAATTGTTCCCTTTTTAACATATATATAAATGATTCGATTCTGAAAATAAGGGATACTTATGGCGTCAAATACCTCTTATACGCCGATGATCTGATTTCTTGTACAGTTTCTAAAAAAGTAAACGCACGAACATGCATAGAGAGTAAACTGTCTGCTACTTTGAATGCTCTGGAGGATTGGTGTGATACTAATAATATGGAGGAAAACTTAAATAAATCATACTACCTGATATTTTCACTTATGCATCATTCTTTGGATCTTCAACTTCAGTATAAGAGCACTCATATCCCCGCTTGTGATAATTCTAAATATTTGGGAGTGACGTTGGATCACAAACTAACATGGAAGCCCCATGTGGAGGATATTACCAACCATGCCATGAAGAGGTTAAGTGCCTTAAAAAGCCATCCCAGGTAAGGTGGGGGTGTACTAGAACAATTTTACTTCAAACATACCAAGCCTTTATTCGCCCCCTTTTGACTTATTGCTGGGAACTACTTGTTGTGGGAGGGGAAAATGTACTCGAACCCTTGGAAAGGATCAAACATCAGGCCCTACGTATTATTACTGGGGTTGTAATGACCACCCCAATAGATTCAATCCTTTTGTTGACTGGTGATTTGCCACTTAGAACTATGATTCAAGAGAAGGCCATAATGCTCTAAGAAAATATCATTAGAGTATCTGGATGTTTTTCACTTTATAACTAGGTCAATCATAACTTGATCAGAAATCTAATGATTCAGATGGAATTCCTTCCGGGAGTCCTTCAGTTAAAAATTTCACTCGGCTTAATTTTTAAGCCAGAACTCCTCGTTCCACCACAAAAATCAATAAAAAAGACAACCTCCCTGTTTAATCTTGAGCTGTGTCAAAGGGTTACTAAAAGTAACACAGATTCTTCTAATATAAGAGCCTTGGACCTTGAAGTACTACTCACCTACTATCCCGAACCCGAATGGCTTCAAATTCTTATTGATAGGTCTCACCTGGGCGTTGGCCCTAACTCAGTGATGCCGGAGTTTTCTCAAAAATATTTTTTATCTACATCACTGTGGGGATAGGTACTACATTTGACAGATAAATTGCTGCGGTTCGCAAAACCTTTTCTCAGTTATACTGCCACCTGGATAAGTTCACAAGAGCTGTTGTCCTTTGCGATTCAAAGGCTGCGTTGCTAGCTATCGTATCTGATGAACATTCTTTACACAGGATATATTAGATTATCGTCATCGCTTAGAGAACCTGGGTTCTTTTGAGAAAACTATTGTCTTGCAGTGGTTTCCTGCTCACTGTGGGGTCCTAGATAACGAGATAGTGGACTATCTGACTAAAAGGGGTGCTTTGATTAAGTAGAATGTTTCTCGTCTTTTGCTTCTCTGTACAATTAAAAACCTTATTATAAATATATCAAAGCCAATGCTCAGGAAGCCCTTTCCAATCATATATCAAACAAGGCTAGGAAGAATGCTGTATCTAATTTGAGTAATGGTCCAAGACACAGAGCTGTAGCTGAATTCCGCCTAGCCACCGGACATGATTGCTTACAAAAACATCTTTTTAGATTCAAAATTTCTCCTTCCCCGGCTTGTACACTGCACAGCTCTGGTGAGGATATGGGCTCCGCTCATCTGCTCCATTGCGAAAGCCTTTTTTTATGAACGTTACTAGGGGAATATAAACATGTTGGATTAACGAACTTTGTTGCAGCATTTCTTGTTCTTTTTCGTGTTTTGTTCCCTTATAATTGCATTGTAATTGTTTTTTCTTTCTTTTTATATTACTCTAACTGTTTATAATCCGCCATTAGAAATAAAAATAATCTTAACAAATAGCAGAAATTTTTGCTGATTAATGTTGATTCAACAAGAAAGAAACAGGAAAAAATATAAACGTATTAACCGATCGTGCATTAAGTATATTCTGCTGCGTAAAATGTATGGAAGTTTACTGCTAGGAAATTTAACTTTTTATTTCACGATCTCTTAATTTAATATTGCAATAACATATCCTTCATTTAACAAAATAAAATCATTCTTAAAATTTCAATATGATTTTCATGTTCTCAAAAGTATATCCGAAAATAAAGTTGGCTTTGAATTTGAGGAAAAAAAAACACAAAGTCAATTTTTGCTGAACAGTGTTACATGATTATTTATCAAGGAATAAATATGTACGTTATAAATTTGTTAAAAAGCATTGAATAAGAATACTGAAATGAAACATTTAAAATGAGAGTTTTGTGTAAAAATGAGATTATGCAATAATAGTGTTAAAATTATTCCTATGAGCGATAACTTCGACTTCAGTCACACAAACCCAACACACAATATCAGTTCTAGGACACAAACCTTTCTTTTAAATTACTGCATAGAATAGAAAATTGTTTATCTATTTAAATCTATCTTTAAAACCCGTTTATATAAACAGATGTCAAATCAAAAATAGCACCATATAATATGACGTTTTAGAAAATGTGAATTACGTAAAAAATATTTTGTGTACGTATTAAAATATTGAATTAAATTTTTGATTTTACTTTTAAGTAAGTTTCTTTTTAATTTGATCAAATCTTTAAATACCTTTTATCAGATATTCCAAGCATTAAAAAAAGACTTATAACACTTTTATTAAAAAGTTTCTTTCTACATCGCACCAAAATTCGCAAAGTAAAAAACCGAAAAGCATTTTAGAGTCAAAAATAAATTATAATTAGTTGTTTATATTCGGCCACTTAATAAGTTTAATAACAGTATCCACCTTATCAACACATTTTTATGTAATTTATCACTGCACTTTAAATTAAAAAGATACACCGTTATAGTTGTGTGAGCAATTATGAAAGTAGCTTATCATCATACACAGTTCGTCGTCATATTACGTTAAAAATACAGTATCTCATCCATCAAACTGTGTCTTTGCGTAGCTTGAATTATTTAAATAGTTTATTTTTAATGCAGAATGTAAATTTGAAAAAATGAAGGGATTAAAATTTATGACATCATAAATTTTTTTATGCAGTCACTAATATTTCCATACATATATATTGAAACCATCAGAAATCTTATAATACATGGAAATCCAATAAAATTCTTCAAATAATATAATAAACTATTGTATAATATAGAAAGTAACTAGTTTTTAAAAAATAATTGGTGTAAGAATTATTGCTAAATATTTAGGAGATTAGATTTTTGAATGATAAAATACTCGCTTAAAATGATCATTAAATTTACCATGTTTAGGAGAGTTACAACTAATAAAACTTTGTAAAATATATTGAATAAATTCAATTTTTTTGTTATTAAAGTAGTCAGATTATTTCTAAATTCTAGGACTTTATTTGTTGTTAAATTAATGAAATATAAATTTTTAATAATCATACTTTAGTATAATAAGCATTTAGTTACATCTCTTTTGTTTAAATTTAAACGATCTCGCATTATTTGGATTTCTAAATTGATCATAAATTTGACGCTGAGAAGAAAATTTCTCATATGTGCATAATCCGTATATATTTATTTCTTTTATGTACTCTTACTTATTTAGGTGAAACGTTTGATAGAAGTTGCTTTAGAAACAACACATTGAATCAGTTTCGGAATGTTTTTCAAAGATTATTGACTATTTTGTAGCGCTTGGTAGGAGCAAAGTGGAGTAGCTTCCTATCCACTAGTAACCAATAATACTTTTATACTACCAATTATGACATACTGTTGTGAACCACTTATATCAGTCTTTAATTCCCTGCTTAAAAAAACTTGAAACCTTACAGAACCAAGCATTAAATTTTATTACAGGAGCAGTGAAATCCACTCCTATTAAGACAATGACGTTTTTAACAAAAAACAAGCCAATTAAAAATATTAGGCAAGAAAGAGCTTCAATACTCTATGAAAAATTAATTAGACTTGAAGATATTTAATGGAGAGATTATTATTTCGATAATAGAAACCTGAAACCCCAGGATGGTTTAGTTCAGAGGGTCTTACCTCATAGAGAAATCTTTGATTGTCAGTATAAGATACAACTACTAGCAAAACCTAGAAATCCCATGAATCTTTTCAACGTTGAGACAAGCTTGAATATGACTTAGCCTGTATCAAAAAAGGATGTTTCTCCAGATGTCAGGGCAGATTGATTTTTTTTTGATTTTTTTCCCAGGGCAGTGCCTTAGAGACTATTGAGACTAAACATCCTGAAATTGAATGGCTACGGGTTTATGCCGATGGTTCACAGTTTTCAAAACATCACAACGTTGGAGCCGGTGTTTACTCAAAACTATTTTCCTTCTATGGACCTTTTGGAAAATGCAATACTGCCTTTGATAGAGAAGTGGAGGCAATGTATATTGCTCTTAAATAGCTGACTTGCCATTTGTGTACAGTTAAAAATATAGTACTACTTTCAGATTCACAAGCTGCATCCATCAGTTCTATTCAGGCTCCACTATCAAAAGAAATTTCCCAATGTCAACAGCTGTTAATTTTGTTGATGTCTCATCAAAAGCGTGTTTTACAATAGATCCCTGACCATTGCAATTTATTTGGTAATGAGCAGGCAACTTCCTTCCCAAAAAATTTACTATGTTGATGCACTGTACAAAACGAGAAACCTCTTTTCTCAGCGCTAAATTATTTTTTAAGCAATTAGTGTGGTGAGGTACCACGATGAGCTCTTATCTAAAGTAAAAACCAAATATGGAAGGAATAATTGTCTTTTAGATATACATAGATTAGACCTCGGATGGGAAGCAGTGACTGCTTTTCGTCTATTTACCGGGATATGATTACCTTGCTGCCCATTTGTATCGGATTGGCATTCTTACGTAGGCTACCTGCCCCCTGTGTGACAAAAGAAATATGCCTATGGACAAATATCCCTTTCGCACCTATTGAGCTCTCCACTGAGATACGGAATCATCGAGATATTGGGAGGCGAGATGACTTTTGGCGCGATAACCTCCGTTTATCTCAAGAACTTTTCAATGTTATCGTTGCTTTTGTTTCTTTGTATATTTCCTTTTTCTGTTTGTTTGTTCCTATTTTTGTTCATAACCCCAGATATTTGAAATAAAAAAAATATTTCTTTTAATCATTACCAAACTAAAATCCCTAATATATAAAGAAGTAAGGACATATTCTACATTTTAAGTATTGCTACAGATTTGCATTCTAAAGAAATATAAAAGTAGATTGATAAAAATAAAATTATGATACTTACCCTCACAAAATGATTACAACTTCCAAAAACGAATAAGGATAGTTATAATTATATCTTATAGCTACTATGCATCATGCTATGGTGGTAGCAATAGTCGAGTTGATACGGTTACGAATTCGGGGCCAGGGTTGTTTCCGTCATGTCGAGGGCTCGCATCCGCCATAGAGTGGGGCTGATTCAAATTAAATCAATCTACGCTTAATGGGGCTGATTCAATCTAACACCTATCAAGTATCATGCTATACTTAAGAATTTGTCGAATTTCTCCCGAATGTGTGAGAATTCCGTTTCTTTCTCATGCAAAGATATGAAGCTAATAAAAAAATAATGTTTACTGTATTTTTGTTTCCATCACAGCCATCTGATTTTGAAACCACCTAAAATTCTTCAAAACTTATTTATTCTGTAAGACTATTGAAATGTGCACTAAATAGACTAAAATCTGTAATTATATATATTGACATATTTTAATAAACATACATAAAAAGTGCTCATTTGATAAATAATGATAACTTCATGGGGTTCTGAGTTTATTACTGTTCCACAAAGAACATTAAAATAATTTTAATATCTACAAAAGAAATAACAAATATGGTAGAAGATTTCTCCTCTAGTGAATAGTTCATTAACAGGTTTCCTATTAATATAAAATGTTGAAACCAAGGAAAAGTATTACAAAAATCTTATTTAAATAGTATATTTGTTAAACTAGCTGTGAAAAAGAATGTTTAGCAAAAAATTCATTAGAAAAATTTAAATAAATAGATTTCTCAGATTTTTTAAATAATGTGGTAAAATTAAAAATTAATTTTATTATGTATAGTAAAGGGGGGCACACACAGACTGAAATATCCAAAATTTCAATGCGATTAATAACATATTTTTAATACCGTCAGTACATTATTACTGTGGTTTACAAGATCCTGTGTTGAAACTTTCTTTGATTGTATTCTATAAGCATAATTTTTTGATCTTACTTATTATGTAAATTTATTTAAATTTCAAATAATTTACTGAAAAGTAATTTTAAACTGAATTTAAAATAATATTGCATGCAGAATATAATAAAAATAATTAGAATTTTCTTAATTTGAGTTAATTAAATTGTAAAGAAATCTTACTTTAAGAAAGTGCAAAATATCATAATAACAAAAGTGATGATAAAAGTTAATATTAATTATTAATTTATTACTAAATAATTTATAATCATATAGAAAATGTTTTTTTTTAAAAAATTATATTTTGAATTTCTGTTACGCACGATGCACAACTTCTTATTGGAAAAAGCGATATTACAATACATATATAATATAGTTATTATATAGATAATTTTCAATAGATAAAATTTATATCCTATTGTATATAAAAAAGGACAAAAACTATATATTTAATTCAAAAAATTACATTATAATTAAATGAAAATTTCAGTTTTTGAAAAAATATAAATACTTTTAATATCTAAGGAGAAGCTTAACTTAAGGGGAAGAAAATTAATAAGCTGAATTCATTAGTATATCATTATATACATAATCATTCTATTCTATTAACAAATTCTTTCGTAGCAAAATAATGTTTTAATTTTTTGGTCAAGAATACAAAATACTTAATTTTTTTCATGTAATATTCATTTTTTTTAAAGAAAGTGCTCCACTACATTCAACAAAAATAATATTTCTTTTGGTCTAAAACAAACAATTGGTTGTTTTTATTACTTGAAATGCAACCATGCACAAAAGTAATAATAAATCTTATTTTTTTACATAAATCACGAAATTGTTACTCGAAATTCCTTAATTTGTTTATTACAATATTTATGTCGTTTTTAAACAATATCTTACACTAATATCATTTTGCATTCAGCAGCCAATAAAATATTAACGCGACGCTAATGCGAAATTCAAGTTTTCTTCTTATGGATACAAGTTTATTCTCAAAGTGTCCTTTTAGTATAAATAAACTGCTGTTTGTAGAAAATGCAACACCATGAAGGAATCATCAGAATCAAATGAAATTCGCAGCAAATGTCAACTATAGGATATTATGCAAATTAATAAAGTTTCAGAGCCATCGCGCGTGCGCGGCGCGCGCAGCGCCCTCTGAATTGATGCTGAAAGCGTATAAATAAAGTGCTGTAGCGGGACGTTGAAAAAAGTCTATGATTATTTGTTAGTGGCAAACGTTTAGTGAGACCTGAGTATGCCTCCACGACGGAAGAATAAGAAATTCAAGCAACTTACGGAGTTGAACGAGGGAGGATAATCGGCCTTCGAGAAGGAGGATTTTCCTATCGCGCAATAACAGCTCGTATGCAGCGGAACAGTTCCACAGTGATGCGAGTTTGGAAGCAGTGGACCGACGAGCACCGAACAACTCGAAAAACAGGCACTGGACGACAGAAGGTGACGTCAGAGCGCGATGATCGACACCTGCTCCGCATGGCGGTGAATGATCGCACAGCTTCCTCCAGGCAGCTGGCAGCACGTTGGTCTACTGCTACAGGTGTACAATTGTCGGCTTCGTCAATTCGTCGTCGTCTGCTGCGCCGTGGATTGCGTGCAAGGGTGCCTTTATACAGGATTCCCCTCACGGCGAATCATCGACGGCTGCGTCGGCAGTGGGCTCTTGAGCACAGAGACAGGCGAGCTGATTGGCACCAAGTTGTCTTTTCAGATGAATCACGCTTCAATTTGTGGACCCATGATGGCCGTGTTCGTGTTAGACGTTATGCCGGTCAACGCTGCCTTCCTGAGTGTATTATTGAACGACATAGTGGTCGAACACCCAGAGTTATGGTCTGGGGTGCGATTTCGTATCATGGACGATCCAATTTGATACGAATTGAGGGTAATCTCAATAGCAACAGGTACGTCCGTGAAGTGCTACAGCCCGAAGTCGTTCCTTTCCTTCAAGGCATCCCTGGAGCTATCTTTCAGCAGGATAATGCACGCCCACATGTTGCGCGGACTGTTCGAGACTTCTGTTCAGCACAACGCATGCAACTTCTTCCTTGGCCTGCTTATTCACCGGATATGTCGCCTATTGAGCACGTGTGGGATATGGTTGGTCGGCGTCTCGCTCGTGATCCGCGTCCTGCAGTTTCCAAAGACGAACTTTGGTTGCGCATACAAGCGATATGGAATTCTCTTCCTCAAGCAGATATTCAACATCTGTTTGACTCCATGCCACGTCGTATAGCAGCACCAGTCGTATAGCGTCGTATATAGTCGTATTGCAGCGCATGGTGGCTGCACCAAATACTGATTTCGGACGCTTAATTTGTTTCTTTTGTTTTGAAAATTTCATCATTTATTTGTATCAGTACAAGTCGTTTCTGCATTAAATTTCATTTGATTCTGATGATTCTTTCATGGTGTTGCATTTTCTACAAACAGCAGTATATATACACTAAACATCTGTTAATTTGACCCCAAATCGTAAAATATATATTCCTTTTATTCTCGAAAATGTCATAGAGTAGTGAACTTAGTCATAAACAAAGTTCAAAAACACAGTTGTTCATTGGAAAGAGGGCAAGAAATAAAGTCAGGTTTCAAAAGCGGTTAGATGTTCAAAATGAGCAGTTCAGTATATTATGAAACATCTTGAAATTTCTGGTTCATATTTAAAACATAAAATATTAAGGAAAAAAAAAGATCATTACAATTACTACCCTCAGAAAGGCCAAATCGGTGATAGCTGTCAAGCATCATTTCTATTAGCTTCGGAGTTATAGGTTATGACAAGGAAAATATTCATTCAGAGAACCGCTTGAAGACTTGCCGAAGTGAGATTGAATAGTTTCAGAGCTATAACAAAATGATTTATCTCCAAAAAATAGAAAGTTACGGTTTGCTTAAAATCTTAAACACGAACACCATACTAAATAGGATTGCCTCAATACTTGTAGTCTAATAAATCCAAATTTCAAGTATGTGCTTAAGTGTATTCACACGTACCTGAAAACGTATTTGAAATTTTATGAAAGCAATTGCTTATAAAATATCACCGGAGTATCAATATATATAAAAATATTTCTTGAAAAAGTTAGTTAATATTATTTTCATACATAGGGGCTTAGGACACCAGGTGTGACATATGTTACGTGGCGGATAGACGAAGGACATCCTTAGGAATGTATAGTGCCTACTGTTAAGCACGGAAGAGGCTGTTTTAATATCTGAGAATGCATGATGGCCGACTTCGGACAAAACCGTCACCCATGAGAGAACAAAATGAGCTCTAATTGGTAGACAATTACACTCAAAATGGTATTGCAGTCATGATTCTCCAACTGTTAGGTATATAAAAAAGGATGAAATTAAATTTTAGTAGGGCACTCTACGTACCATAAATCTCTTACAAATATGTACAATGGTGCAGAACTCTTGGAGTGTCTCCAATTCCAGTGTCAGAATTTCTTCCCAATAGAAAACTTTCAGAATGTTTTGAAACAATTAGTTTGAGAGTATCCAATTATTTCAAAGGAAAAATTAAAAAAATGTCCTACAGCAAGAATGGAACAAAATAACCAAAGTCAAACATTGTAAGAAAGTGAGCATAATGCCATAAATAATTAATGTCGTCATTTGTAATACCGTTTTCCTGAGATAGTAATGTAGCCTTATACTGACTCAGCAAAACGGTATTTTAACGATACAAAAAGAAGATTAGTAAAAGATGGTTGATACTTTTGTCGATGGCTGTGTTTTACAAATAAATATATACATTTAAAAAATGAGATGAATAATTAACATACACACAAAGAGTATGTATTTTGTATCCCACATACAGTTAAGAATTCACAAAAGTTTTCACTCTTATCACAAAAACAGTAATTAATATAATAATAATAATAATACATAAACCAAACTGAGCTCGGAAAAGTAGACAAAGGAGTTGAGATATTTGTTTTTGAATACTGGTACACAACTATAGTTTTATTTGAAATAAATCCGGAATATGATTCGATGTAGATATAATTATATTTTAAATAAATATAAAATTAAAACTAAATGTACAATTTCAATTCGTTATTTTTATGCTCATTGAAATAATATATGTTTCTTAAGATGCTTAAATTTCGTAAATTAAATTATAGGGAAATAATAGGCATTGTTTGCAAAACTTTTGTTCTGTTGTGAAACACAGGGAAAATATTATACAAGTATGGTTAACACCTCTGAAAATTAAAACATAATTTACTCCCAATTTTTAATATAATATAGTATATATATATATATATATATATATATATATATTTGAAAAATTAGATTCAAATAATTTCTTTGGAAACAAAAAAAAAAGAGAATTTTTTTTCTTGTTTACAGCTTAACTAAAATAAAACGGAAGACAAAACTGAAAGTATTAAACGTAATTCAATGAAACTAACTATGTGGTAACATATTGTGTGTGTGTGATTCTCATAACTTTAAATTTCTCTTACGCATAAACGTTACTACAAATATCGCATTTCTTTAATATGTTTTTATTCAGAAATACATTTAAAACTTTATTTTAATTCCTTTGATTAAAAATAATGTTAAAGATATAGTATTCAAATTCTAAAATCATGTGATTGAAAAATTACACGATCGAGAAAAATAATTTCTATTACTTTCATTACCAAAAGAAGTAACCAGAATCAATTTCTAAAATAGTATGTCCAGTGTCAGAATTGCCTTTAGGCCTGGATACTAGCTAGTATTTAGTATCCTAAGCCGAAAGATTACAGAAACATAGATGTGACAGCTTGATGGGGCTTCTTAAGACCGGGCGGACCTTAATTTTCACCTAAAATAACTACACAGGTAATAAAGATATTGTGTATAAACATTCATAACAGAAAATTTAAATAGGCATTTTTAGTTTAAAAATGAATTAATATCTAAGATATTCAATTTAAAGAAAATGTTTGACTCAAAATAATTTAAATATATTTATTATCACATTTACTTTTGTTGGTTACAGTGAAATAAAATTTAAATTTCTCTTACTTTTTTAAGACTATCAATGTCTTTAGAAAGCCGTTTATTAGAGAACTGGCATTTCTAAATATTCGAAGAACTAGGAAAAAAGTATATTTTAGCACTTATTTTGAAATTAGTTTGAATACGACAGATAATTATTCGTATTGCTTTCCTATCTCTAAGATTTCCTTTCGAAATTTATTTTAAATAATTCTTAACGTTGAAATTTTTTATGAATTAAAAAGCTCTATTTGAAATGTTTAAAAGTATATTTAAATATATTGGAACATTTAATTGCATTTAAATTAGAGAATTTACATTTCGGATTTTAATATTTACAACACTTCGGGGAAAACTTAAGTTTATTTTCCAGTCGTATTCCTTATTTTACCATTTCAATCAGTTCAATTTGAAGACTCCCAAATATGACGTTACTAAGTGATTATAAATGTGATTTTATTTACTTAATATGATATAAAATGTTATGAAAAATGCTTAAAAGCTTTCATGTGGAAATGAAATATTATTATCAGTGTTATAAAACACTTTAAAATTATTTCAAACTTATCATATGCATTGCAAAACCTAAATGTAAACGTAATTTTGTACATCTTGCGATGTAACTAAATTAATAGAAAGTAGTATTTTAAGGAGCAAAAATACATTTTTTAACTGCCATGAATAGATGTATGAGAGTTCCGGAAAATTATAAAATAATACGCTTTTCAGCTTCAGGATATTAAAACTTAAAGAAATATAGTTAATATGCGAGGTGGTTTAAGCAATATATATTTGTGACGGTAGAAAACATTGCTAAATCTTGCTGTTGTTATGACTGTGTGCTGTCATTTGTTAAATAATGCCAAAACATTTATCACTGATTCATAGGTTATTTTCCATTCGGAAATATGAGACCAACAAATTAAAATTTGATCGTTGCCATTGCGAGTAGTCGTTGTCCTTTTGAGCCGAGTTGTCATCATTAATGAAACTTAAACTTTCCCCTATATATGCCGGCAAACAAACACATCTCAAAGCAGTGAGTTGCTTTCAGTAAATCTGCTTTAAAGAAGGCGAAAAAAAATGGCGATGATTTTAAAGGAAGTGAAAGGCATTAATCTCTTGGATTTCTTAAAAAAAAAAGAAAACGATCATTGTAGGCAATATTACAATGAGTTATCCATTCCAATTCCACGTTCCTTAACGCGGGTATTTGTAGGCTACCTTCGTAATCCATTGTACAAAAACATTTTTCAAAATTATTTCAATATGCTACATAAAATTTTTAAGAAAATGATCGCAACTTAAAACTAAAGTTTCCAAAAATTCAAATGAATTTGAAAATAATTATATAAAGTAGAAAAATATGTAAATTATTTAAATATGTGATCAAAATATATATTCTTAAAACTTATGTATGAATCTCTTTTGTGTGCAAAAATTTTCGATTCATATACAAAGTTGATTTACAAATAAAAATTTTTGTTTACCAAAACATTTTATTAAATAGAAAGTCTTACAGATTTACAGTATGCCTAGTAAATATAAGAAAAATATATTATACTTCTGCTATTATGAATTACATGTATGATTTTAATTGACATTATGCCCAGTATAGTAGGTAATTTAAAGAACATGAAATGCCATCACAATTTTTATTAAAAATTTTGAAACGTATATAATGATTGTAAATTTTATTAAATACTTTTTTAGAATTTTAATCACTTAGTAATCTTTATTTTACAAAATTCTAGTTCTTACATTCAGAATTCTTGTAAATTGAAACTAACATTAAACATCATTATTTATACTGAATTCGAATATATATACGCTTAAAAATTAATTTACTTCCATACAGTTTTACTCGGTAACCCAAAAACCAGATAATAAAAATCAAAGTTATAGAAATCGGACAGTCGCATTATTTTATATACATTACATATGATGTAACACTACAAAATGACACTTAAATACTGAATAAATTACGATTTCACTGAAATTTGACATATTTTGAAATCGGCAAAAATAAAGAATCTTATATACATTATTAGGAAGGAATATACTTCGTTTGTTTTATTCAAAACATAGCATTTGAAAACTTTTGAAAATTACCTAAGTTATGAATAGAAATGAGGTAACTCATTACAGTTATATATCTATTTTTTTAATTCTCTAAGAAGTTTCTAAGTAGAAACTTCTCGCATTTGGACAAATAATTCATTGTTTTAATTATTGTTCATTTTTTCTTCTTCATTGATTAATCCAGGTATTTTCTGCGATAGTGATTCGACGGAAAATGATGAGAATTGGGCCTTAACTTTTACACATTTTACAATCTTATTAAAAAACCAAATATTCATTGGCACAATTGATTATGAGATTTTATATAGTTTAATAGAATTATAATTCACTGGAGCGTGAAAATGCCACTTTAAAAGTGTCTTACCGAATTTCCAGTTTCATTTCACTGATTTATTCTAATAGATTCCCACATGCAGCTTTGGTGTTGTCTTCATGATTTTCATTAATAACAGAAAAAAGATTTAACACCACACTTACCGAAATTTCATATAGTATATCTGTTTCTACTGATAGCAGTCAAATGACCACTTTTCTAATAAACGCTATATTATTTCTCCCGGGTGCAAAAATAAAAAAAAAACCACCTGTATTTTTTTAGTACTATGCATAGAAGTGTTAAGATACCTGAAAATCTCAAAATCTTGCAAGAAACGTTAAATTTTTACAAATTCATTGTGACATAGGTGTATTGGATTAAATGAGCCGATAGTACGCGATAGAACTATCTTCAAGGAAATGCTTACATATTTACAAAGTTCTAAATATTGCAATTATAAATTTTTGGATTTTAATTCGAACATGTATATTAAAGAAAATTTCTTAAAAACCCTTTATTGTAACTTTATCAACGATGAGATTGCCAAAGAAAAGATCTACATGCCTTCTTAGCCATTTCAAAACCGTGTTTAAGACTACTATGAGAAATAAGAGTTAAATTCGAATACAAAATTTGCATTTTATAATGAAATTTAAAATATTTTAATTTATGGAAAATAAATTTTACAATTAAAAAATTTGCGTATGATTTAAATTGCTTAAAAGGGCTCCTTTTAACTTCCTATAATAATTATTTGGTTAAAAATGAAGCATTTACTTTCGATTCCATATTACAGTGAAAATGACGGCTAACATTCACTTTAATAGTTAAAAATACTGGTTGATTTACTGTCAAATTATCAATCCCTTTTCCTTCAAATCCTTTTTAGAGCATATGTTTCTCTTGATAAGTATAAGGTTCTTTACTTGCAGTAATTAAGGAAGTGTTTGGAAATATTTTAAAATTCGTTTATGCAAATGATTTTTGCTCCAAATAACATGAAACAAATGATTAAAATTAAATAAAAATATCTGAAATCGATAAATAATTGATGTCGCAATTTGTGGCCCGACACGTAAATTCCAGAGATATCAACAATTACGTCAAATGCATATTGTTTCAAAACAAGTAGACCTTATTCGAAGTATCCTGATTTAAAGTAGTTTGTCAATTATCGTTCTAAAATTTGCGATAGCATGCCTCTGTACTCTTAATTCTAAGCTAACTGTAACCACAAAAATGTTAAGTTACGGTCTCCAAACTTCTAACTGCAGTTTTAAATACCCGATTTATTTACGAAGTAGCTAAAGTTTTTCGTTCGGTTAATTACACAGAACGAGCTTCGATTTCCATCGAAAGGAATTCTCGCGGGTATTATTAGTTCCACTAAA
>BMAW01059812.1:0-10324 GCA_019974015.1 Nephila pilipes | reverse complement strand
TTGTTTACAATTTTCGCACTCCAAGCTATGTAATTGAGCTTGATTTTAGTTACTCTAGTTGAACAGAAGGACATTCCTAAGCCATCTGATCATTCATAGAAATACGGATAATGGAACATCATAAATTTCGTAATAAAAAGAATTAAATATTCATGATATTTTATTAATATATAATTAGAAAGGTTATACATTTAAAAACTTATATTGGAAAGCATAATTTTTGATTTTATAAGATACTTAATGTTTATTACGTTATGAATAATATAAGCAAATTTTATTCGTGTATGTAGAACAGACAGACGAAAATATATGCACATATTGCCTCTCTTAATTGACCAGAAATACGAATTACAATTTAAAGGAAGTGCTTTAACACTTTCGTAAAGCACACTTATAAGATAACAATGAAACAGTTCAACTATTTAAAAAATAAAATTTTGCAGTATAAATCAATTTTATTTTATCGAATTCAATTATGTAGATTTGTTATAAAAACAATTGAAAGCATTCAATTTACTATCGTTTTTTTATAAATAAACAAAATAGATTTGAAAAATATATTATTTCTGACACCTTATAACCTCTACTCAGATAAGAAACAGATATTTTACATAAGAATATATCATTTTCTCATATCCGTTGACAGAATCTTCTGAAGATAAATAAAGAACATACCTTTACAATTAACCTACGTATCAAATGTATAAGTATCTCTTTCCCGATCGTCAAGGTCTTAGCAGATATAAATGGCCATTCTGATGCCATTCTTTAACCTAAAGAAAGAGGTAAACATTACATAATGCATTGCTCCCTCTCTCATCTCAGGTCTTCTCTTAAAGCATTATTCTGAATTTTGAAAGCAGCGTGTTTGTTCTCAAGAGAATTCTGCGCCGCAGTGTATCCAAACATTTCAAGGAACATTCACTTCGTATTTCTTTTAGTTAAAGAATACAACTAAAGTGACAAGATATTATTTTACAGTTACCATTGAAATTGATTCTTTTACATAAACAGTAAGAACTCAACAAAGTACAATTTTTTGTACTGAAATTCTTATTCAATTCAAGACAATAAATTTAAAAAAAATAAAACTAACATTTAATATTAAACAGTATAATTTGAATTATTTTATTGAAAAATATCAGATCATATAAGCAGGAAGAGAAACATTCTACGTCAAATATATGCACACCCAAATCTTTTTTTTTTAAAGGTGGATAAGTTCCTTAGAACACCGTGCGAAACAAATTCGTGTAGAAAATACATGCGACATATGGTAAATTTGGGAATTTGCTCCACAACTTTAAGAGATCGTGTAAGGGGAAAAAACTCCAAATATTTTCTCAAAAAACCGTGTAAAAAAGTAATAATGAAATCCATATTGCATATTTCTAAAACAAAACTATTCATTAATTTTACTGTAAGAATAAAGTTAAATTTAGTGCACTGTGAAAATTAAATCTGTAGGTACATACAACATATAAAAAACAAATTGAAATTATGAATTAAAATGCTAACTAATAACTATTTATTGCTACTTGATAACAGGCGTGCACGTTTATTTTTAACTGAATAAAAAATGTTATCATCAGTAGATGCGTCAGATATTTCTAGCACTATTATATCATTACAGAAGGAATACAATTTACAAAATACCATACATAGATTTAAAAACATATTAGATATTGAAAATAATAATAATATCAATAATTATGTTAAAAATAAAGGAATTTTCTCCTTCAATAGTTATAATTTCTGAAATCTATTTAATTTTATTTGTATCGGAAAAAAAATAATAAGTTCTTAAGGTTATTTTTAAGAAATTTAACATTATTAGATTTATTTAACAGTATTAATTCAATGTTAAAAAACATAAAAAAATGTAAGGCATGAAAAAAAATGGACGTGCTAGAAATAGACTTGTTGATGTTCATTTATTTTCCAAGGGTATATTGTTGATAATCATAAATTTTAATGTTTTGAGATGTAAAGATTACGTTACATTTCTTCAAAATGATAACAATAAAAAAGATAAGACTTACCTATTGCATACCTAACTGAATTAAACATATTCATATATATAATTAATATTCTTTAATCTGAACACTTGGATATTTATTTAAAAGTAGTTGATCATAAATTTGTTGGTTATGGTTAGAGTTATGAATTCCATTTTCTAGAACACAAGATATATTTTTTGGATCCGCAGCATTAGTATATCTATTTTGAGAAATATTTAATATAATTATAGTTTATGTAACAGAAGATTTGTAAATAATTTCTTATTTATTTATGAAAATTTATTTAAACTTCACAAAATTTATTTTCGTGAAAAATATCTTTCAAATTTTTACAAAAAAAAAATTAAATATAATAACTATAAAATAGTTTTATTTTTGATTTAAAAATTATTTTACCTTCTTTTATATTTTTTCATGCTTTTTTTTAAAGAAATATGCTTATATTCTTATTAAAATTATTGATAATTTTTTCTAAATTTTAATGTAAGCTCTTATTAATTGCTTTTTATTATTTGTATGATTATTTTTGATTTTATATCAAAATTATTATTTTTATAATATTTTTAATAATCTTCTGGATTTCATAAATTTCTTATATTACTTGGTAGTAGACGTTACCTTCATTTACGTAATTTAACACATCAATCAATAACTCCTGAGACTAACCCAGAGATGGCGCTCGTAGTAAACCAGTAACCAGGTCTTTCTAGAGTAATAACGCTTTGCTTGAAACGTTTTCAAAATTTTCAGTCGATCGGACCAAGGAAACAGCTGAGTTATCGAGGTTGAACAAAGTCGTTTGCTTGGTTTGTTTAAAAAATGGAAAAAAAACAGGTTTCGTGTTCTGTCAAAACATTGTTTTTTAATGGGTAAAAACACCGTGCAAACAAAAGCAATGGATTGAAAAATATTGCGGACTCACCCGTCCATCAAAGCAACTTTCTGATTTGTCGGTGGTTTGCCAGTTTAAACGATGGTTGTACCGACACAAATGACGGAACAGCTCAGGGTAGACCTATGGAAGCCATTACACCGGAAAATGTGGGTGAAGTATTAAGTATAATGAAAGATCGTAAGTGAAAGGCTCCGTGAGATTGCTGAGATAGCACAGATATCATATGGAGGTGTGTTTACTACTCATGAAAAAATTTCGACATGAAAAGGTTTTTTTCAAAATTAGGTTGCCGCATTGCTTTCGATGGAATAGCAGCAACAGGTCGATGATTCAGAAGTTGTTTATCGCTATTTACTCGCAACAAAAAGTTTTCTTGCGAAAAAAAAAACAAAAAAAAGAAAAAAAAAAAAAAAGATTTGGAAAAGCGTTGGAACGATTGTATCACCCTAAGGTGATTAACAAGGTGTTATGTTAGTGAATAAAAAAAAGAGACACAATGTTTGTTTTCAATGTTAGTCTCGGGAGTTATTAATTGATGTGTTATTTGACTTTTGATGGGAGATCAATGAGTATTTTCCTAATACATTTCACATGTTGCATTGTTCTTCGAAAAGTTTGTACTCGTATTTTTAAACTTATTTTATCTTATCATATTTTTAGTCTTATGGTGCAAAGAATTTACTGTTTTTCTTGTTTTATATTATACATTTTGTAAGATAATTCAAGGATTACTAACTTATTTTCAAATTGAAAATAAATCTCTTAAATTTTTTTTTTTCGTTGCTATTTGCTTAATTGTAACTTTCATTTCATAACAGTGTTTAAATAATATTGTTGTGGGACACACTTTGGTGATTGATTCTCGAATATTTTTGCCTAAAACTGCATAAATCCTATTAAATTTTGTCTTTAATTTTTTGATACTTTAATTTTTCTGTTTCCTTATCCCATCTACTACCACTTTTAGTGTGTCTATTATATTCTTCTTCTAATTTATGTACTTTTAAAAGTTTATCTATAATATATATAGTTTTTCTTACATAGAGAATGTTGTATTTTTATATTTGATCATTTTTGTGTGCAATAATTTTATATATCTATTTATTTAGCTTGGAATATCTGATTTTGGTTAATAGTATATTAATGATTCCTTCCTTTTTTACTTTAACACATTTTATACTTTTAAGTTTTATAACACTAAAAATATTTCTGATTTCTTTTTATTTTTATGTAATAGTATTTAAAGTTTTTATTCTATGTTTGGTTGTTAATTTTAATTATTTTAACCACATTTCAAATGATTAATTAATTTATCAATATTAAAATATTAACTATTGATTCTTATTTGCATTAATGATTAGTTTTATGCTTTCTTTATGATAGTGGTTAAATTCCTATATATACACACATATATATCTATATATATATATATATATATATATATATATATATATATGAAATATACATTAAAGGTCAAAAATTAACTATACTTGTATAAATAAGGCTTAGGATCTATACATATAGGAATAATTCATTTATGTTCTCTAGCAAATGCACTTTTAAATTAAAGACGTATTTTTATTACATATTTGAAGTAATATATTTCATAGGCACTTATTTATTTTTTATTTATCAGACTAATACAAAATTTGCATTATATCTATACGGCGTACAAATATATTGCAGCCAAAATTGAAATCAAACTATCACCAATTTCATTATTTATATATATATATATATATATATATATATATATAAAGTCATTTCATTTCTACGATATGCGATACACAAAATGTTGCTCTTTTTGTAACTCTTTCTCCTTATACATTTCTACTACTACACTAAATGAAAAACGAAATACTGCTGATAATATTTTTTTGCGCTACTTAGGACATATATAGAGTTTTCTCTGGTTCATTGCAGACAGTCCAACTTATAGAAGTTCTGTGATATTGCGTTTGATGCAACAATACAAGTACTTGTATATCTTAGTGATTGTCTGAAATAAGATGATCTGATATCTCATATTCTGAGCTAGCGTTTCACCAGCATATTATGAAGGACATTTTAAGCAGTTTTAAAAGTTTTCAAGTACATTTTGTTATTGACAGAAAGTAAAAGAAGATGCTCTTTTGTATATAAAAATGATATCTTCCACAACTTTCTTCGAATCAATTTGAAGGCAGTGATACAGATATGGTTTCGAATTGAAGAATATATACAAATAATTTTATGCCTTGAAAAGTTAAGCAGTTAAGTTGTTGTTTCAAAAAAGTTATTACCACTGAATGAAACATACATTTATAGAATTTTAAAATATATATTAGGTTTATAAATTATTAACTTTTACTTTTCATTGAAAAACTCTACAAACATTGAACTGCAGTAATTATTATATAATGGACATGGTAACTAAAATATCGATTTGTAGGTTTTGATCATTCTAAGAAAGATAGTGAAAATCTGAAGCTTCTACGTAGGAGTGAATTGATTTACAGAATAAAATGTATACTATCTTTTAACCTTTTGAAACTTTACAAGTGTTATTCTAATAGGGAATTTCCAAAAAAAGTGATAATAATTAAAAAGGCACTTTCATCGAAAAATTATAACAATATGATACATGACCGAAACATTAGTGACTGTGCGACTAGTCGTTTTTTTTTTAAAAAAATCTTTAAACTTGTGATTTTAAACATTACGGTGATAGGAGAAATACTGCGTAAGAGGACTTCTTAAATGTGTTGTGGGAAAAAATCTCAAATTATAATCAAAAGGGTTTGAACATCTTATGATACTTTTTGAATTCATGATCATCTTTATTAAAAGTAAATATATTATCACTCACTATGGTTTCAGTAAGAAACATTGCAATGTAAAAAATGAAGATTTATCAAGAGAAAGTAATGTGTTTACCATCCCATCGCGTAAGTCAACAAACCCAGCATTAAGTTTGTATTGAAATGCAGAAGTAATAAAACTTGCATACTTGCCTGCACATCTAAGAAAGCGCAGATTCAGAGATGAAAGGCTCTGTCTGTGTATTTTACATGCTTTTATCCTTGTAGATGCATATTTGCGATGCTTTCAACGGTCACATAACCTCTTTTTATTTCTTTTTCTTTTCATTTCGTCTTTCTCTGAGGCTAAAATCACAAACGCAACAGTAGCATTCTAAAAGGTACCACAGGAAAAGATACATAATCCTTGATGGAGATCCTCTTGTCTTTTAAAAGGTTTCGTGCATCTAACCGATTTTGACTGAAATATTATTTCTTATGCGCATTTTACGTATGGAATATACCCTTTAATATTCGTGCATAATGAGATCGAGAAAAAGATAACCCTCACAGAGGAAAATAGTGAGCAATTTTATGTATATAATGTAATTGTTAAAAAGAGAACAAATACAATCACGCACAATTATAGTTTCAATACATTACAAATAATTGAATTAGTATTTATGAAGCAATTCTCAGTATTATTTAACTGATAACGAAGAATAAAGTTTAAGTATTTATAAAATAGCTTTTAACGGCATATCAAAACAACTTAGATAAAAAAATGTATAACGCAATGTATTAATATTGAATTTGAAGCAACTGTCACCCTGTATTTTCTTTTAAAATTTAAGAGTACTTGAACATTTGATTGTATAATATTTATTTCCTTTCGGAGTATTCTTATAATTACTTCGTACAATGTGCACACACAAACAAACACCCCTCATTCTATATATATATACATACATATACATACATAAATGCATATTACATATGTGACATATGAGGGTAATGCATATATATGTATATATATACATATATATATAAATGCATATATACGTATATATATATGCATATATATATATATATATATATGCAAGGCGTGGTATATGCATACAGCATATATGTATATGCATATATATATATATATATATATATAAAGAGCATATTATTATTACATACACATATACGTATTATATACATATATATATTTATATACATATTATTACATATATATATATATATACATATATATGTGTGTGTGTGTGTGTGTATGTGCGTGTGCGTGTGTTAGTGAGTGTATATATGCATGTGTGTCTTCTTATAAAAAGAGTAACTATAGAATTGAATAGTACCAATTTTTTTTTAAAACATACATTCTTATCAACAAGGACACCTCTTTCAGTAACGTACATTTTTTTTGAAATTTTTAAACATTTTAAATGGCGGTGGTTGCATAGTGCTCACGAACACGGACTCGCCTTCTGCATCTTTTCCTCGAGTCATAGTTTCGACCCTGATGTCACTTACACCATGTAGCGGAACTGACGCATTTTAATTCTAGTCGGCTCTCAAGTCCTCCGGTTGGCGTGGTGTGGAATTTTGAAATATCAGCTCAGTTGTCGTCCTCATTCTTTGACCAAGATTGAAAATTTCAAGATCCGTCACCAATGGCTTAGTGTTGCATTTGAGTGGGACGTTAACGAATAATCACATTACAGTCACAAACAGTACGAATAAGAAGTTCATTACATTTTTAATGTACTTAGAATAAAAATATATATTCCATATTAAAAAAAAATTTATAAAATTTTTCTAACTTGAAAGTATGTTTAATCTATGTTTGCTCAAATTATTTAATATTATCCTAATAAATTGATAATTCATTTTAATGCTGAATTAGATAATTTTCATCTAAATACATAATTGACTTCATTTAAATCTGAAATTTATAATCTTATCAAACTTGAATTGTCGCAAAAAAATTTTTTTAGGAACGTTCATCGAACTTTTACAACTGAATTTTCGCAAATTCTAGAAACATTTTTTTCTTTTTTTTCAATGGAATGTTAAGTTAAACTAAAATATTTTGATAAAGAATATTTATTTATTAATTGGTGAAATATAACTTTTCTGTAATCAACTTTTTTATGCCAAGAAATAGCTGCAACGTAATTAGGTATACTTTGATAGATCTATACTAATATTACAGTATTAATCCTAAGAACAATATATTTGGTTTAATATCATTAGTTTTAACATAAAAATATAAATTTTGAGTTCTTAGTGTTATAAATATTTAAAATTTTAATTTTTGTGACATAGTTCTGATTTAGAATTTTATCGCTAACTAAATAACTATTCAAGCATTAACAAAAATAGTAATCATATTCACAAACTATATTTGTTTTCTTATTTTGCTCATAACTATTACATAACAAATTTGGCGTGTTTGAGATAATTTTGTTTTCAACTTAGAATAATAATTTGGTTACTTTGGAGGAAAGGCTACTTTTCGTTTTATGTATTTGGGTTTTTTCTTTGCACACAAAATACACGTATTATGTTTTATGTTTAATAGATAATCGTTGAAGAAGTATGTAGAAGAAAGATGTAGAATACTTTTAAAAATGTGAAGTCAAGAAATGAATATCATGCATTAACTTATACTTATTACTCATTATGTAAAAATTTCCTAATTTTAATTGCTTCTAAAACAACTCAAAGGTAAAAATATATCAAAAGATTTTTAGAATAAATTCAAGAGAGTAACTGGAAATATAATTGAAATATAGTGCATTATAATAAATTACAATGCCAATGTTTATAAAGTACAAATTATAATATTAAATTAATTATTGTTAACCGGAATGAACGAACTGAATGATACACACGAACGCACGCACACACACGCACAAATATATTTGTAATATTTAAAACAAATAGCCTATGAAATAATATAGAAAGTATCAGGATTTAATTATATTTGTATAGGTTCCGAATCAAGGCATCAATGAATTGATTCGAAGATCTTAAAATTCATCCTTATTTAAATTTCAAATTTTTACTTAGGATTAATTATTCAAAAACACTATAGTACTAATTGATAGTCAAAAATAGATCGAAAAATATTTTGTGATCTGCCCTAATACTCAAGGTACTGCTTTACCCTTTTTTACATCTAACTCAGTACTATATTAAAACTTAAGTGTGTACATAAAACATGTATAAAGTAAGAATTAATTTGGATAAAGATCAAAAATTTTTTATAGAAGATGTGTTAATTTATCGAATATACTATTGAATGGATTATCATTCTTAATATGTAATTATTGACGAGAAACGAAAATTTAAAAATGCTAATTTTTAATGAATGCATGTAGATAATTTGTTAATTCCTTTTCTACTAGTGAGGATATGAGTAATAATTGAATTATTGCATAGTTTCAGAGTGTTTTAGATAAAAATGTGCTCAGTAATTTATATTAATGAAATTATTTTGTTAAAGATTTCACGCACACACATATAATCATTAATTACTTGAATTCTAAGTTTATATTTTGTGCAAACTATGTAACTGTTAGAAACGTTTGTTGTTATTTTCAAGTAGTTACTGAAATATTGTTTGAAATGAGTGGTATTCGGTTAGATAACATGAAGATGGAATTACCTCTTACGAAATCAAAATAATGTATTGCTGGTATGGTGCTTTTTTGAATATTCTTCTCTCAAGAGTATTTTGCCAACCGAAAAGTTTTGAAGTAGAGTTTCAAGAGTTATATATTCTTGCATTCCATCTCATCACATTGCAAAGTTCACAGAAAATAGAATTCTGATTTTTTCCCTTTTTCAAAGATTTTTTTTATCGTTTTCTTTCTTTCACTTTTTCAGTCGATTGTTTCATATGTGTTTCTCAAATAAAATGTTTTGCCCTTTCCGAACGTATTGTCTTCACCCAAAATAGTTTTTAAAATTCTATCTCAGTTTCGACATTTCCATATTCAATCTCGATGCAATGTGCTGACGTTTTTCAAAAACACGTCACCAAACCTCATTGTTTTATATTTTACCAATACATCTCCTTTCGAAGAATACTGATGAAAATAGATATATTATGATTCCGAGCACAAATCGCATGCAATTTCATTTTAGAAACTTTCAGAAATGGTGACTCTGAGCGGGTCATCAACTCTAAAAATATTTTTACGAGCATAGAGTAGTTTATTTTCGTCTCAAAATGATGAAAATTTACTTTCAGTTCTCAAGCGATTTTATCAAAAAATGTTTTTTAAAAAGTTACTGTAACATGCGAAATTTCCTCAAAATTGCACACTTAGTACAAATGTGATTGAAAACTCATTGCTTTCAAAATATAAATGCATAAGAACCTCGCCAGATATTGAAATCTAAGATTTTATTTAAAAAAAAATGCTTTTAAGAGTAAATTTGTTTCAGTTACATCATCAGTGAGAACTTCTTATATAAAAATATTAATAATTGCTGAGCTATTTACATTTTAATTCTAAAATTATTTTCTTTTAGTTTTGTATAATTTTTTTGCTTTATACAGATTTCTTTTATTTTAAATATAACTTAATTTAATTGATAAATCAGAAAATGGTGGT
>BMAW01059805.1:439002-456463 GCA_019974015.1 Nephila pilipes | reverse complement strand
ATACAGGGGGTGGACAAAAATATGGAAAAACCTTGTAAAATGCATGTTTGAAAAGAAAGATTGATTTTAATGAAATATGTAGGTAGCGCTGGCGTTTTTGACTACTAACGCCACCTATACAACTTCGTAAATGTGCTAAACAGTTCAGTTGTTGTCGGAGTACTGTTATGTGAGGTTGTCATTGCATTATGTCAGAGTTAACAGACTTCGAACGTGGGCAAATTGTTGGAGCACGTATGGTAGGTGCTTCCGTAAGCAAGGTAGCCGAGGTGTTTAGTGTTTCAAGAGGTACTGTATCGAAGATTTATTCCGCATATTTGAAAAGCGGAAAAACATCATCTGCTAAATCACAGCGCGGACGAAAGTGTGTGCTGAGTGATCGTGACAGACGATCATTAAGGGCAATTGTGACGAAAAATAAGAAGACCACAGCTGCAAAAGTTACTGCTGAAATGAATGTTGCGTTACAGAACCCTGTGAGTACCAAAACAATTAGAAGGGAGCTTCATAAACAGGGAATTTCTGGCCGTGCTGCAATTGAGAAGCCACTCATCAGTGATGCTAATGCCCGTAACAGGAAAAGGTGGTGTTTAAGTCATAAAGCCTGGACTATAGGGCAGTGGAAGCGTGTAATATGGTCTGACGAGTCTTCTTTCACATTGTTTCCCACTTCTGGCCGAGTTTACGTCTGGAGAACGCCATCTCAAGCCTATAATACAGACTGCTTGTTGCCAAGAGTGAAACATGGCGGGGGTTCTGTTATGGTTTGGGCAGCCATATCGTGGTTCTCTGCTGGCCCCATGATAACTGTGTCAGGGCACATGACTGCCAAGACTTATGTGAACATTTTGGCAGATCAAGTTCATCCCATGGTACAAACTTTGTTCCCCGATGGTGATGATGTCTTCCAAGACGACAAAGCCCCTGTTCACACAGCTCACATTGTCCAGGACTGGTTTTCTGAGCACGAGGAGGATTTGTCCCATCTCCCCTGGCCACCACAGTCACCAGACCTGAATATTATCGAACCTTTGTGGTCTACATTGGAACGGAAAGTGCGTTCTCGTTATCCACCGCCAACATCGTTATCTGAACTTGCCACCGTTTTGCAGGAAGAATGGTATAATATTCCCTTGGCACACATACAGGAACTGTATTTATCCATTCCGAGAAGACTGCAAGCTGTTTTGGATGCCAACGGGTTTCTTACACCATATTAAGCAAAGAAACATGTTTTTTAAAAGGTGTTTCCATATTTTTGTCCAACCCCTGTATATATATATATATATATGTGTGTGTGTGTGTGTGTGTGTGTAATGATTTAACTTAATTCCTATTAATTTCTCAGAATAATAATTTAATTTCCTAAATTTTCCCATTCTCTCCTTTAAAAGATAGTGTTCATTCTTATTTCCTGATACGATTCCTTTTTCTTTTTAATTAAATTAATTAATGATCTCTACCAGACTTTAAGTCTACTCTTAGATTCCCTTGAAATTCCTCCATCCATTCCACGTGGTCTCTGACGCTAATGGTGAAATTTCACTGAAATATTATGCAAAACACAGCGTAACGCCCTCTCTTACTAACTCCTGCGTTTACACTCATGCTCTCATAAACTGTATCCAACGGCAGAGTTGTGTAATTCCCGCCATGTGGAAATGGTCTCTCTCTCCACTGCAACAAAATAGTTCTATCAAAATAAAATTGGTTTCGACTGTTATTTTAAAAATTAATTAAACAGTAATAGTTAAAAGTAAATTACATTATTTATATATATATATATATATATATATATATATATATATATACATACAGTGAAATATATATATACAGTGAAATTTCTCTGTAACATTTTGGGCTCAAAATAATATTTATTCGAAAGAGAATTATCGTTATAGAGGGAATCAATACTGGAACGAAAAGAATTTTGTTCTTTACCAAGGGTGCTCTGCTGTCATTCAGCAGCCTCTCGCGTTCACGCAAATAATGTAAATGAAGGGAGATTAACATGTTTATAGTGTTGAGTAATTTTTAGAACTCCGATGTCTTAATGGAGTATCCTTGCCCAGAATTCTGGCGACGTCATAGCTTATAAATGTTTATCGCATATTTAAGTAATAAATTTCTATTATATAAATAAATAAAACTCCAAAACTCTTTCTGTATAAAAGGTATTAGATAGTATTAATAAATGAAAATACATACTAATTAATTAACCCTTATTTATTTGGAATTCTGCGAAAAGAAATCATATTTTTTTTGCATTATTCAGAGACAATCTCATGCAAAAAGAATGAGTTGCATCTAAAGAATTTAGTGATCCTCTGGTACATTAAGTAAGCTATAAATAATGTTATAAAGAGCATCATTTGAATACTCTGCTTCTACAGGAGATAAGTTTGGCTTTACCGTAGATGAATCATCCTTTTTATTTACATCATCAACATCTGCTGACTCTTCTACTTCAGCATTATCACTTCTTATTTCAGAAAGAATGTCTTCACCTGTTAGTTCCGAAAATATCTGTACTTCATCATCGACATTTAAATAATCATGAACAGATATTTCAAACTTTTTTCCAGTTTTATCTTCGTAACTGGTGAAGGAATTTTGAAGACCTAGTATTTTCTTCCTCAGAATTTCCGCAAGAAATATCACTTTGACTCTCTTCGTCCTTTTGAATGAAGCAGCTCTTTTCCAACAATTAGATATGGACTGTGGCTTCATTTCCCACCAACTCCCTGCAGCCCATTCATATGCAGTTCTTACATTAACAGGCACTGTGTGCTTTTGATCAATATTAAAAATCATTTTATCCACTAATGGTTTTCTGTAATACTCTTTGAATCATTTTATAATGCCCATTACAAGGGGCTTTAGAGCTGAAGTAGTGTTTGGTGGAAAGAAGTAAACTTCTACAATCTGCAATTTTGTAATAGATTTATGTGCAGAGCTGTTTTCAATTCAAAGAGCAATGCTTTTCTTCCTCGATATCATAACTGTATCTAGTTTTTTTTTCTAGATTCTTTAAATATTTTTGAAATCTCCCAAGCTCGCTAGTTCGCAGTGTAGTCTACTGGCATGCTCTTGATGTTTTTAAAACATCTTGGCTTTAAGGATCTTTCAATTACAAGAGGTGTTAATTTATCCTTTCCCTTCATATTTATACACAACAATACTGTGGCTTTCAGCTTGGATTTCTTGCCCCCTTTTACAGATTTCTTCTTTGAAAGTTGGTGTTCGTTCTGGTAACATCTGGAAAAATAACCTCGTCTGATACGCGTTATAAGCATTATCAAAGGAATATTTTTCAAAAATGTTACACGTTTCTCTCTGACGCTATGTGCGTACGTCATCCAGAGGCCCTGATTTTTCTTCACCATGGATCGATATCCCATATTGGTCTTAAAACCTTGTTAACCATCCATTGCTAGCTTTGAAATCTTGGGTCCCTATCACATATGAAAATTTTCTGACTTCCTCGAAAATAATTGACCCATTTAAAGGTACATTCAGAGCCGGTTTCTCTCTAAACCAGAGGTCTTCTACCTGGGTTCTGCGGATCCCTAGGGTTCCCTGGAACTTTGACAGGGGTACCGTAAGTGATCCTTATTTGCTTAATCAAAGCGTCAAGATTTTAATAAAATTTTAATTTTTATGAAATATCGAATTCTTAAAGATCTTTTCTAGTAAAAATAAATACAAATAAATATTTTATAGATAAAATAAACTTTTAAATTTTGCAAAAGTCCCGTATTTCAAATACATTAATCGAGAAACATTAAGTCAAATATTAGTCTCCGTTCTTTGGCTCAGTCAATATATTTCAAATTGATATATCGACCGACACTCCGTAGAAACTAAAATTTAGTCAAGTTGATATTACACATTTTTGGATTGTTATTATAAAAGAATATCCTGAAATTTCCAAGAGTTATAAAACATCTAATGTTAGTTGTTTCAACCTATGTAGGTGAAAAATCTTTCTCTTAGTATGCTGCGACAAAAACAACGTACAGAAACAGATTGGATGCTGATGATGGCATTAGTTTTACCAATTATTTCAGACGTAAAAATACTTTGCAATAAAAAAAGCAATCACAGCCAAGTCATTAAAAAATTTCTTTCTATTAATTTGTAATAATTTAAAATATTGTTGCTTTTGTTTATTATTCATAGAATATAGAAAAGAAAAAAAAAAACCCGTCATTAACTACCTTCCATTCATCATCTTATTAAGATGTTTGTATTGTGATAAAATGAAGGTGCAATAATGATTTTGTAAAATGGAGTAGCATAAAGCTTTGATATTCTATTCTTTTATGCTCTTTGACCAAGAGATTCTATCAAAAAAAAAAAAAAAAAAAAAAAAACCCCACCTGTAAGTTCAAAGGGTTCCCCGAGATGTAAAAGCTCGAACACTGCTCTAAACCATTTCAACGTGGCAGCATCTATTTCGTCATTTAAAATTGTCTCCTTGTGGATAGATATCATTACAGTTGAAAATGTTTTCAATTTCTTTCCGTTTCTTTAAAAATGTTGCAACAGTCCATTGTGAAAATCCATATTTTTTCCAAACCTCAGCTTGCTTCATACATCTATCAATATCTTATAGTGTTTTCGATGGATATTTGCTTCATTGGAGTCATTTTTATCAGTTTAAACTAACTATTTCGAAAATAAACTAATGAAACTCTTCCAGCATAGTACGAGAATAATTCCAGATTCAAATTATCGTAATTGACACAATTTATCAGACTTTAAATTTCTTATGACACTCAAGTGTAGACAAAAGAAAGTATCACAAAGTTTACTTCCAGATGCTTCAAGGTTTTATCTGTCACTTCCGGTGAAAGGAATCCTAGACCATTTTTCGAAGAGGTGGGGGGGATAAAAATAAGGTTCAACGTTGTGTTTGCCAAGAAATGTCAACTCTATTTCCCCCTGAGAAGAAATGCTCTTTCTCGTTACCATAGTACATCATATCATTGTCTCGAGGTGTAGGTACGCAGAAATGCGTGTCCGTCGTTTTTTTATTCGTCAGATAATCTAAGATTAGTTACATCAGCAAGAGCAATGGAAAACTTCGATGAGTTTTTCGATAACTTCAGAATCCAAACTAACGGCCCAACCATATCTTATCTAGACTTTCTTTGTGCAGCGTTTAATTCGTAGAAAGAATTATCGTTTTAAAGGATATTGTTGCTGCGAGATTATAGTTATATTGTATATATATATATATATATATTAAATTTTTCATTTTGAATCAGTTTTCTATAGATCTCTTGTTACTTTAAAGAATCCCAGTCCATTTTAAATTTAAAAAAAATGTTCTAATTTTCTAAATCCTCAATTTGAAGTAAAAAAATATATGCCATGATAAAACAATATTAAGGAAAACTGTGGCTCTTAGAATTATTGGGATATAGTTAGAACAGTGATATGTTTTTTGATGAATTACTTGTTAACGTCTTAATTAGAGGCAACACGAGGGTTACTTGAGATGGACTTTGTCATTATGAACCTCATTCAAAGGATGAGGGTAACAATGGAGCTGGATCGATCACTAGACTTAAATCCACTTCATCATGTTTTTATTGCTTTGGGAGGACGCATTGTAACTCTCAATATACCCTTCACGCGCTTGCCAAGCTTACAACCTATTGCTAAGAGCAATGGCTCTCACTTACCAAAGAATTTATGCATCTCATGCTTGAAAGTATCACACATCAATGTATGTGCTGTACTACTCCTAGTGGTGATCATACTCTATATTGAAGGCATTTTTCCAATATAAAACTGACATATTCAGTTTGTAAGTTTTATGCATGTGCCAATTTATAAAAGACCATAATTGTCTGGTATTTTATTTCCTGTTCTTTTATAACTTACTGTGTGTTGTATACTGTGACTCAGCTTCTTTACATTCTAGATGTAACTTTCTGAGTAATAGCTGTTTTAGTATTGCATTCTTAACTTATGGAATCCTGTATATATATATATATATATATATATATATATATATATATATATATATATGCATATCCAGTATATATATACACGCATACATACATACAGTTCGTATAAAAGTCCTTATAAAAACTTTAAAAATTTATAAAACCTGGAAAATTAAACAAAATGAAAAAAACGGTTTGCAGGTTTAGCATTGATAAGCCATCGCCGCCTATCGGCTGTTTTATGGAAAAAATATCTAAAAAACAGCCGATAAGTGGCGTATCGTACATAAGTGAAAGAAAAGACACGCAAATTACAAAAATAATGTTACCAAATCATTTATTATAGCAGTATATATTACACATGTCCACTACCACAGGGAATAACGCATTGCAGAAGTGTCACAAATCCAGCAACAGCGGAGTGCAGAATATCCGGCTGTATACATAACAGCTCTCGGCGGATCGCATCTTTCAATTCCGACAGATTGGATGGACGGGGTCGATACATCCAGGATTTTAAATATCCTAACAGTCAAAAGTTTACTGGTGTCAGATCTGAAGACCGAGAAAGCCATGGAAACTTGTAATGTTTGCTAATGATTCTTTCTTCCCCGAATATCTGTATCAATAATTTCTTGACTGGATTAGTCGTGTGACTTGTTACTCCATCTTGCATTAACGTAACAGCAGAAAGCTCATCTTTTTCACTCAAACATGGGACAACCTTTTCGCGCAGAAGCGTTAAGTAAAGCTGAGCATTTACTGTCATTGTTTTCCACCCATTTACTGGACACTGTGTTTCAAAGAAGAGGGGTCCTATGATGAAGGAACCTGTGAATCCACACAGCACTGTAACTTTTGGGGAAAGCAGTGTACGCTCGTATATTTAACGTCACCCAAATGCAACAGTTATGATTATTAACATCGCCATGGATCGAAATATGAGCTTTATCTATCCACAAGATGTTAAAGACCCAAGAGAAATCTTGTTCAATTTTGGAGAGAGTCCACCTCGCAAACGCTTCTTTCTCTACGGTATCCGACGGTAAAAGTGCATGGCAAGACTGTTATTTGTATGAATACTGATTAAGAACTCCATGAAGAATGTTGCGTATCAAGGATGTGGTAAGCCCAAGCGTCTGCCAGCTTCCCATGCACTGCTAGTCCCTGCAGCGGATTCTGACACTAATGTATCCATTTCAGCTGCAACGCGCGCCGAGCGTGTCTGCCTTAGACTTGGTCGTCCGGACCTTACACGTTCCTCGAGCAATCCAGTTTCCTCAAATCGCTGAACAAGTTTTATGAGGCCTGCCACTGTCAAAGTCCCTTTTCCAATCTTCACATTTTTCTGTGAAGTCAGAATTTAGGCAGTGCAACCTTGTATATATGTTCATACCTTTGCCTAACATTTCATTTTTGTTCACAAGTTTGTGGACGCTTTTGTGTCGAGCCATTTAAACTGTTATGAATCTTATTTCTGCAAGTAAATTCCAACTGTTATTTTTTTCTTATGTTTCTGTCATGTGCATTTTCTGCTGTGTAAATACATTATAAACTTTATTTAACCTTGATTTCGAAATTATGTAAAATCTTATGTTACTTTGTCAATAAATGCTAAGTGCGAGGGTGATTGTCTCCCGAGAGGCCGGTTTGTAGCTCTAAACCCTTTGGGTGAATTCGGTCGCTTTGGATATTCTGCCAATAGCCCTTGTGTTGCTTCTGGTGCGACGTTTTAATAAAACCAAACCAAAACAATCAATTTCTTAATTACAAGAGCTATTATAATGCGTGTACTCTTCAGTGTATATTGCAAGAGTAAAAAAAACTAAATTTTAGTTATTTGCGAAAGAACTGGATATGAATTTCTACAATAACACCTTTAATTTTTTTTGTGACTAATCCCGTATTTAATTTGTATGAAGTCACTTTTCCGGGATTATTAGTTGTGTTGTTTACTGGAATTAATTTCAAATCTTTCTTTGAAATTTTTTAGAAACAATTATTTTGTAACAGTTTAAAATACAAGGAATTAAAGATTTAAATACAGAAAAGAAAATGAGAACAACTTTTATGATTAATTTTTCTTATATTTTCATATACTTGTATAACTAGATAATGTAATCTGTAGCCATGTAATTAGTAATCAAGTAAGTAATTTAATATTCTAAAGACCTCTATGTTAATTTGAATTACAATTCGTTAACCGTAATCTGTTTAAGTAGGGATCTTTTGCATATTTGGTTAATGTACTTTTAATTTCTGTAACTTCTCGAGATTAAACAGTCATTGAAAATAAATCCGACAGCGGGAGTGGAAAAGATAATCCTACAACTTACGATCAAATAGACTGCCCATTATACAATCCAAAGATTCAAGTCTTAGAACAGAGTTCTTTTTATTTACGAAAGAATTTAAAATAACATTCAGGCATCTCATCTAATGTCATTGGAATAAATCGCTAATTAGTGTCATGAATACGAGTAGTTTTCCTGTAACATAAAGAATGTGTAATTATATTAATCACATATGCAATACTAAGCATTTTGAAGTGATGAGTATGCGACCTTTCCATGGAAAGTTGGAACAAGTTTTGATCCACAAATTTCACATTGAAGGTAATCGCTATTAGGATAATTAGTATATTAGTGAAATCGCTAGTTCTGTTTTAGTTTTGATCTTTTGATAAGAACCAGAGGATTGTGTGTGATTAGGATAACAAAGAGACTGATATATATATAAATCAAATTTTCTACTCTTCTCTAAGGCCTTCCTTTATTTCTAATAAGCAAGACCAATGCAAGCCATTCTTTTGATTCGGTATCAACTGATTTTTTTGAATACTAATCACAAAGCGTGATGATTAAATCATCATTAGAAGTGAAGCCAGAGTTTTGCTGAAAGAGCAGTTTACGCTTGCACTTTTGACTTTTTTTAAATTAACTTTCCATTATTTAAATAATTGACACATCTTCAACTTATATTTGGACATTCTTAGAATGAATATTCAGGAATTTTCTGATTTTCTTGTAGAGCCATAGGTAATTGAGACGATATCCATTAAAATTTTGTATAAAAATATTCTTGCTTCGTTATTGTACTTGCTCGGTTCTTTATTTTGGGATTGATTTCGCATCACCGTCAATAACATACTGAGCACCTCTGTTGAAGTGTGAGTTAATATGATACGTGAGAAATCTGTGGTCCAAATCTAAAATATTCTTCAATATTTTAATTAACTGATTATTGTAAATAAATCTTGCGAGAGAGTTTACAGATAAATCGATTCTCAATTCAAAGCCACTAAATACAATTCCTTTAAGAGAAACGTTTAGTTTAATTTCCTAATTGATTTTCTTTCGTTATTCGACAGAAATTTTGTTTTGTTTTGATATAAATGTCGGAATATCATACGCTATTTATTGATTGTTTATTAAAGATGGACTTAGATGCAATACGAAGGCTATCGGTGATGGACGCCATAATTTTGAGCTTTGGTCAATTCACGAGAACGACAAATGAGCTGGCACATCTTTCACCAAATTTCCTCTTCACGCTAACGGGAGGACTTGGAGCCTCGACAGATTTAACGAGCATCATCGCCGTTCCACGGCGGATCTTTAAGTGACACCAGGACTGAGTGTCAGACACACGGCATCTTTCTTATTTTTTAAATTATTCTTTAAATTTCTGTTGATTCACTTATTTATAACAGTCAATTAAATTGTATAACGGCATAACCGTATGTTCAAACCTTTCAGAAAATAACATATAATAAATTAAATTAGTTTTTATAACCTAATTTAATTATTTAAAGAAATACGGTATTTCTAAATCTTACGGATAAAATATTTGAGTCAAGAAAATTAACTATAAATTTGAAATTTTAGAGTATTTGTAGACTAAATATTTTTTTTTCCAAATCCGTTTGAAATCATTTTTTTTCAAATCTGTTAGTTCATATCACTGTTGAAAAAATATTATTTAGCTAAATATTTAGAATTTTTTGTCCTGAATTTGAGGAATCTAAGACAGAAAAATGTCAAAAGAATTCATTATGGCATATTTCACATTAATATATGATTTAAAATTCAAAATATTGTTTAGAGTGGTATAAGTGATATTTATTCCAATATAAAATAATTTAATTATTTAGTGACACATTATTATTTTAACTAATTTAGTATATTATTCCACATTTATGGAATAAAAATGGCATCAATTTTTAAAATTACTTAAAAATCGATCTAAATTTTAAATTAATGTGAAAATATATTATAATAATTTAAAAAAGGAATCGTTTCTGATTTAAAGTTATTTGAGCAAACAGATGAAATTAGAGAAAAAATATTTTTTAAAATCAGGTACTCACCAAAACGAGGAAGCACAAGTACAAATTGCATGTCTTTATAATTTTGATATTTTTCTCAGATAGTTTCGGCATTGCAAAGAATTTGGATTTCCCAGATTTTTCTGGAAAAAAAATCATTGAAAATATACAGTAAAAAACGATAAGAAAAGTAGAAATTTCAGATATTAAAATTTACATTTTTATAGGTTTAATTATCAGAATACACTCATAAAAATTTAAAACATTTATTTGCTGAATATTTCAATTGTGTTTTAACGTTTTTTAGTGTAGTTATCAAAAGAATACTATTTTACATGTCACTTTTATGCATCTGAGCAATAATAAGTTTAGATATGTAACAATATTATCAGTTGTTTCTTTAGATATATGATAACATTTTTTTTTATTTCGTTTTTGTCATGAGAAACCATGATTCAAAGCAGCTGTATTTGAGTTAGTTAATATATTTTTAAAAACAAATTTTAAATTTGAAATCACAGTTACCCTTTGAAAAAAAAAAAAACTACTTACACATCTTTGCTTTATTTTGAAAATTTTAAATAAACATATAATTTTTTTTGAAAAATTTATTTATTTTTACAAAAACTGTTAAGTGTGAAAAGTCATTTGCTTGAATAATACACATATTTAACAATAGAAAGCAGAATAAAAACTAAAGTACAAAAAAGTGAAATATTATCTTCTCAAATACAGAATATCCAATTTATAAAGAACTGTGTGACTCGTACAGTTTTATGTTCTTCAAAACAAAATCAGATTATATAATTTGCGGCAAGATAAAATTAAAGTATATCAGGGAAGATTTAAAATCCTATGGAACACATCAGTTTTGTAGCCTATACTAAAATAATGAAACGTTTCCCCTCATGACTCAATGGTGTATAAGAAGTTAATTGTTTTTCTTTACTGTAAATTTTTTGATTGCTTTGGAACTTTCAGTGAAGGCATGAACAACACGACATTTTTTCTGTTTTTGCAATTGCGTTTTGAAACCACTCTAGGCAGAATCTTTGTGCCGTTTTTATATTTTAAAAGCTTCTTAATATTTCATAAAAGTATAAATAAGATGCTACTTATTACTATCATTATAGAATTTAATTTCTGTGTCACCACTACCTATTTAATCAATATAGAATAATTAATTTTACACATAGTAAGCTAAAATAGCGAAAAGTATTTGATTTTAATTAACATAGATACTCATATTAAAATCTATAATATACGTATATTGAACTTTTCCTTCAGATTTGTTGTGTTTATTTCATATCATATCAAATAATAATCGTCACCATTTAACTTATCACAAAGAAAGATAGATTACCTTTTTTTAGGAGCTCGCATCTTCTTTTGTAACGAAATTTTTGGTTTGAAAGTTATGGGGAGATTTCCCTCTCGCTGAATAAACAATAAAAATATACCGAATTGAGGCTTCATGTTCTTGAAAAATCAACCATTCTGATTTTAAACATAAATTACTTTGAAAGATTATATCTTATACTTAAAAATACATGAATACTTTGAGTATTTTTCATGATAATTTTTAAGTACCGAACGTGTGATAATTGCCATTATTGCCAATTTGAATACCTTCCCTGACAAATGTTTTTGCAAAGGACATAGAATATATATTGTAGAAGTGTCCTCTACTGAAATATTTTTTATAAAAGTTTTAAATTGAATTGGTTTTTTATGAAGTAAAATGAATTAAGCCGAATTTTTTTATGCGTTTGCGTATGTTAAAGTCTTAACACATTTAGAGTTTCTTAATGAGAGAAAAAAAAACGTGACATCCTGAAATCTGTTCAAAAGAAAGTAAAATAAATAAGTGTAGGTTTTAGCTTAAAAGCATTCAGAAAAAGATATTCATAAAATTGATTTAGAATTTTTAAGGTTTGTATGAAGTTGATATACAGCGACATATTAGAGTTCTAATGAATTTCAGAACTACGAGTAGCATTTAGATATTTTGAAAAGGCACTAATTTGTACTGAAATACTTTTTGCTACTAATAATAGATGGTTGCATCATAATTTTTCCTTTTTCGCAAAAAAAAAAAAAAAAAAAAATTACAATATAATAAACGAATTTCAAATATATTTTTGAAATGAAGCTTTGGCTCTCAAATAATTAAGTCGTTCGAAAACATAACACAACCTAGATCTCTGAGATAAAAGCAACTTTTTATTAGAAAAATGGTTTTTAGAGAATTCAGAAAGTTCTACTTACCTTAAGAAGTTATATCCGATGAAAAAAAAAAACTTGAAGGACTGGGAACATTTCTAGTTTGCTTAAATCCTTCAGAAAATCTTATCTTCTTAACTTCCACACGCAAGTCTATTTTCTATTAAGGAAAGGACTAAGATTTTAAATCACTGTCACACGATTTTGTGATAAAGCTGTTGCATGTATTCACTCAATTTGACGACAAATTTTAGAAAACTATGACACGTGTTAAGTTATATGTATTTGATATAATGTTTATGGTCTGTTATTCTTTGACTTTAAAAAGCATTAAAATACTTTTTTGAGTTATTTGAATTCAGTTTTCAAAAGCAATTTGGTGAAAAATCATTATTCTGATCATTCTGAGCATTCACAGTTGCTGATATTTTATTATAAAAGAAATATGGAGTAAAAATGTAATAGTTCTAATTAACTAATTTGTAATAGCTAATTATGGTAAATATAAATGCGTTGTGTGCACGTGTATGTGAGAGAGATGTGACAATTTACTTCTCTTGGGCATATAATAAACTTCTACTTAAAAAAATGTTACGGTTCATATTATGGTTGAGCGTTATTTCTAGTAATAGGATAAATAATAGTATTACACGCTTAGAAACTTTCTCTAATCTGTCATTAATATTTTCAACATAAAACATTATTAATTTTTTAACTAACTTTAATGACGTATTTTTTAATTCCTAGTGTATGATTTATTTTTACGCATTTAAATTATATCTTCACATAATTTACATATGCAACGTTTTTGAAAATATGTAAGTTGCAGGCTGTCATAGATTTTGAAATGGCATTCTTCCGTCACAGCCACTGCTTTATGTCACCGTCACTGCTTCTTGTAACAGTCGCCGCTTATTGCATTATTGCTGCTTCATGTAACAGTCGCCGTTTAGAGCACTATCGCTGCTTCGAGGAACACTGGCTAGTTCCCATTTGGTAAAGACAGAAATCAATCCTCTAAATAATTTAATAGGGAAGTGTAAGAAAACACAACCATCGTGCATTTTTTTAATCGGTGTAAGAACATCGTTGCCTTAAGCAAATGTGGGTTCTTTTTTCTGTGGGGAGGAAGCGAAATTTTATAGAGTAATTTTTGACATAACGACGCTTTCGTCCTCATGTTAGTACTTTTTTTTAAAAGTTCCCAAAATAATTTGTTCATCTACATATTTTAAAAAATTAATGTTATAAAATGCCGAATATAAATTTGTAAAATTTTCTTATAATAATAAAAATTTTAGAATCTGCAAATTTTTTAAATAAAAAAGTTCTTTATGTCACTTCAATGATATTTTTTTTTCATTTATAATAATGCTAAAAATAAGGATAAATGAATCAAATATTAAAAAGGACAGATTCGAGTGTTTGTTTCATCTGAAATGAGTCGCAGATCTATCGCTAAATATATCAGGATATTTATGACAGTGATATATATATATATATATGTTGAAACTGGAAAACAACTGCGAGATAGAAAATACCAGAGACAGATTTAAAGATTTGCCACCATAAGAGATGAAAATATTTTAAGATAGCATTCTTTAGCATATTTAATTACAAATATGCTTTGGAAAAGAGGATTAATTGTAAGTAACATAATCATTTGCAATGTTATTTATCAGTCTAATAATTTTGAATATCTAACTAGATGTTAATGATGAGAAACAAAACCCAGCGTTAGCCCGAAAATGCTGGTTTAAGAATATAAATGATTGCCGTTTATTTTCTTAAGAAAAATGAAAGTGTTCTGAAAAGAATCATCAGCACGATTTTAGAAACAGAATTCCTTTCTCAAAACGTCAATTAATGAAGTTAGAAAAGTATAATAACGTGGGGAGATTCTTTTATTTTAACGGTATTTATTCTCTTGAATATTTTCAATAAGAAAAAAAAAATTCAAATACATATATGGATATTTGTCTAGTGACATTATTTGACAAGTGTAAAATTACTGGCAGAAGAAAAAATAATTTATTACTAAGATAGAATTCACGCAAAAAGTAAATATAGCCTCGGGTCGATAATACTTAAATTTTGGACTGACCAGCTAAAAAGATTAATCTTATGTCTAATTAAAAATTGCAAACAAGATAAATTATTACCAAGACAAATTTTACAGTAATAGAAACTTTTGTATATTACATTTGAGATGTGTAACTGGAATCTACGACTAAAGACGAGTGGAAAAACTGATCCTGAATTCTGTCATGAGAGCTTATTTTTTTCGAGGGCATCGGATCAACTAGAAGTTTGATGTTTGTCTTTTAGCTATTGTGTAACAATCTTAAAATTTCTACATGGGCTAATATATTCCTTTTGTATTTTATTTTGTTTTCATATTGAAATACATTCCCGCAATTTTGTATGAGTTTCTAAACATAGTGATAAATATCGTTACAAAAAATTTAAACCCCTAATTCACGTTTCATCGATGCGCTATATGTTTATATCTGACCCTGAAAGGTTTTTTTAACATATTGTACGTTATAGTAGATATTTTAATACAATATAAATAAATATTTTTTCTATATAATTTTTATTTTCGAATTTTTTCATAAAAATTTCAGAAATTTGTTTGAATTTGAAAACATCGATCACGAGTCAAAGATTGTACTGACATCAACAGAATTCTGATTATTTTAAAGCAGTTCTGTGATGATGAATACATTTTGTATCATAATTCTATTTTAATAATGAATACACATTGTATCTCCTTCCCTTGCAATGATAAATACGTATTGTTAATTTATATATATATATATATATATATATATAATTAAATAAATAAAATGCTGTGATAACGGATTGCTACTGATTTATTAAATTGATTTGCGGTATTCAAATTACGTTGTTTAACATTATTTTAAGTTTGCTCAGTTTTTTTAACCATTTATCGATTTTGTTACTTGTCAAATTGTTGGGCATTCAAAGTACAATTCATTGATCTTGGTTGTGATTTTAGAAGAATTGGAAAATACATTAATCAAAAATAAATTTTCTATTGAGACTTTCTTGTTATTTCCCCCTTTCTTTGTTATATTCATCTTCAATTTTTTTCATCTTGTAATCTAATTAAATGTATCGGGTGCGATCTAGAAGATATTTCATAAATATATGAAGTGAAGGGGGAAAGTTAAATTGTCTCGTCTATATATATATTTTGATAATAAAAGAAAGAAGAGATGTGTCTGGGATAGTAATGTAAGATATTTACTATCATTTGAGGATGATGCTATGATGCTGTTGAGAGCTACGTTTTTGACTGGTTAAATGCGACCCTGGAGATGACAGATAAAGCCCATTTGTTAACACCTTCGCAATTTTGTTTCAGTATGGTCGCGCAAAAGTTTTTTCGAAACAAATGAAGAAAGTCCGTTTGGTTTATTTGTTTGTTTACAGATCAAATGAAACCAGGGTGGAAAACCTTCATTCAACCTCAACAGTAAAAATATATTTATATTTTAATTTCAAATTTCCTTAAGATTTAAAATAGACAAATACTTGTATCACATTTAAAATAAAGTGAAACAATACCTTGTAGTATTTGCTTTTTAATATAAAATGGGCAATGAAAACAATATTCCTTATATTTGGGGAAACTTTTCTAATTTTTCTAAATAACATGTACGAATTTTTACTTTTACATTATACCTAAATATCTTTAGACTCTTAGAAATTTTTTAAATTTATGTGTGCTTTCTTAGCTTGAATGCATCATAACCTTCAAAAAAATTTCGATTAGCCCTGCTATTCAAAGACAAATTTTTATTTACCTCTCTTGTGGAAATAATTACTTCAGTAGCTAATAAATTACAATAGGAGTTTCAAATTTTCAGATTTTAATTAAATAATTCTTTACTACAGATACATATGAAATTATATCGAGCCTTAAAGTACATTTACTGATTAATTACTATAAAACTAAATGATTCTAACAACAAAAGTTAGGCTGAAAATAAAAAAAAAAAATTATTACAATAATTTGCTTTGTAGTTAGTCATAAAAGAACAACTTTAGAATTGTCAAATAGTTAATTTACATTACTTCGAACTGTTAAAGAATTTTCAAGCAAGTAAAAAATATTGTAATTATATTCATGTTCTGGCAATGGCACCACAGTTGATTTCAGATCTTTTGCCATAAACCTATATTCATACACTCGCTGCATTCTATTAAACTTCGATCCACAGATTGAAGTCGACCATGGTCAACAGAAGAAGTCCATCTGCGAGCCCTATTTATTCTCGAGAACTTATACTGTGTATACGAACTGAAGCGTAGTGCATCCTCTTCGTATAATGGTATATTTTCCTCTCGCAAAACTGTAAATTGGAGATAGATTATCAACTTCCTGTAGTTCTATATTGCATTCTACTGTCATTTATAGTTAATTTATGTTAATCTAAAGTGTGTTTTTGTGTAAAATCTTTTTTTTTACTGTTCCTATCAAATTAATAGCTCTTAATACTTTGGATAAATAAAAGTTGGTTCTCGAGTTGAAATTAAATTCTGTACTCTTTATTTGACTTGCATTCTATATGACAGTATTTAATTTTATAATTTAAATATTTTCTCTTTTTATTATATAAAAAACTAAATATGAAATAAAAAGCAGATATTTTTATTGCATTTTAAGACGTTTATGAGTATTCTAAAGTATTTAAATCAAAAGTGTGCTGAATACAGCTCTAACTCTGATTATTGCGACTAGATGCATTATTCTGGAGAGCTCTCTCACTCTCTTTTCATACTTTTAACTCGTATATTTTTCTCACTCTCTTCTCATAGCTTACGACTCGTAGACACTTCTGATTTGTGAACATAAATTTAAGCTTATCTTTGTCCACACACACACACACACACACACACACACACACACACACACACACAC
>BMAW01059805.1:389745-438602 GCA_019974015.1 Nephila pilipes | reverse complement strand
AAATATAATCACACATATATACCCACACACACACACTCCCTCTCACACTCTCACACACACACACACACACACACACACAGTTTATTCTTTTTTTATTTTTTAATCTGTTTCGAAATTTTAAAGATATTTTAAGTCCTTTTCCGTATTTTAAAAATTTTTATAAGTCAAATTTGAGAGAAGTTATCAAAATTTGTGTGTATTTTGAATATTTAGTGAAATATATGATTTCGCATTTTTTCTTACCAGCTTCTGAATTTGTACCTTTACGTAGGTAGTCTGATCAATTCAATGTAAAAGTAGTAATGACTTCATGAAATCTTATGACAATTAATTTGTGTGAAAGTGTTTATATTTAATGCAATTTTGAAGATATTTTGAAGACATTTTATCAATTTTTAGTCAATTTTCTTAGTTATTTAACTCATAATGAAAATCCTTTTCGTAGATGTTTTAAATAATTAACTTTGTGATATCCGATTATAAGTCGTTTCCTTTAAGAATCAATAATATTTTACTAATATTCTAAAATATTTCTCTGGAGACAATACGTTATTGAAGTGAACTTTTTTCTTTTTTTACCAAAGTGTCAAGTATTTTCTTAAGTGAATTAAGACAGAATTTCTGTAACATTTTTTTCTACCTTCGTCCATGTTCACGAATTTCGTTATTGGAAATTGTGAAATATAAAGCGGTATTCTCGTTCTTTTGAAGAAACGACGCAAAGTAAAACATTCAATAGATTGGAATGGGGTCAGAAAGATGTTTCAGAAATATTTTTTGTGACATTTGTTTAATAATTACTTCAAGAAAGTTATTTTCCTAAAATGAGCAATGAGCACAATAAATGCATAAAACGCGTTTCTTACGTGTATAGATTAATTTATTAACAATTTTAAGCGTTTTGAACAATGTTTGTGATCGTATTAACAAACTTTACTTGTATGCCGTACTATTGTATATATACTATTTTTGTATCTTTCATTGATTGATATGTATGTAAAATGTATGGGAGTTTCTTAATAATTAAATACATACGAGTATATTCAATCAAAGAAAGGAATTTTAAAATTGTTCTCTTAAAAAAGGGGTTTTGTTTCATTTTTTTTTTAAAGAATCTCTTCTGAAATTTATTTTAATTTAAAAATGTATTTAACATTTCTGGATGAGAATTCATTGTAAACTTTCTTTTCTCCCGTTGTTACAGTGCATTATTGTTTATGCTATAAAAAAATGTAAAACTTGTGTGAGATCTCAAATTAAACGAAAAAGAGACAGTTGCTACTTTATTTTAATGTTATATAATTTTTAAATTATGTTTGCTATTTAAATAAATATTTACTATTTAAAAACTAAAACTGAGTGTTCACAGAATTTTTCTCCGAATTTCTATGAGTTACTGGAACACAGATTTTCTCTAAAATGCTTGAAAACAAAAATGAAGCAATTGATTAAATTTTTTTTTCTGTTCATGTATGTATGAAAAAGAGAAACAGAGATATATGTTTTTCATTTGAAAATGAATATAAACTGGTGAGTACAATTCTTTCAAATTCTGCATGAATTTTATTTTAAAATCAGATTTGAAACACATGGGAAATATTTAAAATAACAAGATTAAGATAACTGAAACCTTAAACTGATTCAAAATTTGAATGTTTTCATTTTGATGTTAAAAATTATAGGACACTTCGCTGATTATAAAGATGTATTATTTATGAAAATTTGATAAGTGGTATTCTAGTAAATTAATATTAAAAATTGTTATGTCATAGAAAAAAACATCTGTATTTTGGTTTTTCTAAAATTTCTGGTACACTTTTATCAAATTCTTCTTTACACCTTGTGCTGATAATTTCGACATTATCAAACGAGGTTAGTTTTTATGCAGGGAACGCATTTTTTGTCTAATAAACACTCGCAAATTTTAGGTGTAGACAATATTTATATAAAAAAGTAAGAGAAATTCCAATCACAAAATTTTTAAAAATCACTTAAATTTTATCCAGTATAAATTTCTAAATTACGATCATGTTCAGTGAATTGAATGCATTCATAAATAGTGAGAAAAATTATATATTTTTATTAGAGACTGAAAGTCGAATATTCTTTTTATATTTTTTAATTTATTAGATCCAGATATTCATTTATAGGGAAATAATAAGTGTATTAGTAATTGTAGGATTAGCTATCACAAATCTCATACTCTAATTTCCGTGAAAAGTAACATTAGAATACTAATCGTATTTGTAATATTTCATTACATTTAATTTTTTTCTGGGTAAATTATTTTTTATTCGTATAACCGAAGTAATACTGATTTCATATTATAGTCCTAAACATTTAATTTTCTTCGAAATAAAGGAATTGGAACAATATCAGGGTTGTGCAAAATAGATACTCAAGCGACTTACCGGTGAATATATATATATATATATATATATATATATATATATATATATATATATGTATATATATATATGAGAGAGAGAGTGAGTGTGTGTGTGTGAGAGAGAGAATGTGTGTATGTGTTAATATAAATGATGTGGAATATATTTAGATGTTTTTCTGAAAATAGGAGATAGCAAAAATTCTTATGATGTATATGATAAGTGGGAGATTCCCCCTCTCTTTGTGATGGATAAAATACTCTTATGGGAGAATTCATTAAGCCTAAATATTTTTAGGAACATAATTTATAATTACATCTTACGTAATATTAGACTTGTGATTAAAATACCAAATACTTATATTAACTTGGTTAAATTAAAAAAATTTCCCGGAAGCAGAATCTCCTTTGAATTTTATAAAGAGCAATTTAAAACATAAGAATTATAATTTCAGTTTTTTTTCTCCTTTCTGTTTTAAATTTGTTTTTTTCTCTTCATTCCTATTTTTGATTTAATTTTTCCATTTTCAAGTTTTGTCAATTTTCTTCGCATTAGTACTTTTTCTCTCTGATAGAGGATCATATGGCCCAGTCACTGCGCCTAATGACGTTGTTGCTGTATAGAAACCATTTCTCGTTGCATGTCATAATGCGATCAAGAAATAATCCTTTTCGATTGATCAACATTGAGCACAAATGTTGAGGTTTTCGATGCATATTGTAGATTTCTTGGAAATACGTCTTTAATGTGATGATGGTTCAAGAAGTTGTAGTGGATGATTCCACATTCCGACCACCAAACAGTATTCATAACCATCTTTCGATTCAACTTCGGCTTGAGAAGTGTTTTGGTGCATCATCTCTGTCCAGTCACTGCTCGAAAAGCTGCCGGTTGTCGTATAAAATTAATTTTTCGTTGCATGTCCCAATGCGATCAAGAAATGGATCATTTTTGTTGCAAAGAAGAAGTATAGAGCAGATTTCTTATAGGTTAAGTTTTCGGTTTTCATTCAGCTCGTGAATTACCCGTTTGTCGAGCCTTTTTAATTTTCTCATTTGGTACAAATTTCGAACAAATGCTGAATGGTCAACGTTAGTATAACTTCTCGAGCTGTTTTGCGTGTGTTTGTTTTAATAATGGCCCCCAACCGGTTGTTCTTAATCGCAGAAGAACGTCCACGATCCTCGTCATCATCAAGGCTCTAGTATCCTGTACGAAATATTTGGAACTAATATTGAGTTGCACGTTCGCTGACGATACCCTGTTCAAATACTTGGTAAATATTATGGGCAATTTCTGAAGCACTTCGTCTCATTTTGATCTCATACAATAAATTGTTCGAATTTTTTTTCGTTCCATGATTAATTTGACAGACAAAATTAAAAAAGCACAAACGGTGACAATAAAACCATTAGCATAAATAATTAGAAGGACATTCTTTCTTTAAAATTGCATATTGTGTGAACATAGTTAAATAAAAGTTTTGTCCAAAATAAGCATCTAAGTTTAAAATAGCAAAAACTGCAGTTATTTTTACACTAGCCTGATAATATTTCTTTTTAAGAAAAATAAGGCTTACATTCTCCTGGAAAATGATATTCGAAACTTTGATAATAATTTGACAAGGAATGGAGTTAAGTTTACTTTATTTCAAGATTCATTAGTTCTTTATATCTAACTATCAAAATAGTAATATGATGTACGTAAAAATATGGAGAAGTAAACTTATCGAGATCAAATATTGCTTTTGTCATTTTTGGCGTCGTAAAGAAAACAAGTAATCTATGGTGGGCTGCAAGAAACACAAAAAAGTCGAACGTAGAATATTATATTTAAATTTTTTTTATAATATTTATAGAATATTATAAAAAAACTTTTAAAATCTGGAAAATAAATTAAAGTTCACTTTATAAAATTAAGATAATAACAAGAATATTTATCAACTATTACACTCTAAAACAAAGGTCTTGAACCTGGGTTCGGTGGAAACCTAGGGTTCCCTGGATTCCTGCAGATTTCAACAATTATTCCAGACGTAAAAAGACTTTGCAATAAAAAATAATCACAGCAAAGCCATTAAAAAAATTCTTTTCATTAATTTGTTATAATTTAAAATATTGTTCCTTTTGTTTATTATTCATAGAATCTATATTAGAAAACCAAAAACCTCATATGCTACCCTTCTATTCATTATCTTATTAAGATGTTTGTAATGTGATAAAATAAAGATGCAGTCATGAATTAGTAAATTTGAATAGAGGATAAAGATTCGATATATCCTATTTTTTTCCTGCTCTTTGATCATGAGGTAAGTTCAAAGGGTTCCCCAAAGTATAAAAGGTTGAATACCCGTGGCTTAGAGCTTATTTTGCGAACTAAGAAAGTGATTCATTGCATTCAGTATAATAAATTTCGATCTCACAAAACGAAGAGTTTTACTTACATTTTCACTAAGACGTCATATTAAATGATTTTTAAAATGTGCTTTTAGATTACTTCTTCTTGAGGATATTTCTAGCCGTTTTCTGTTAACAACTTTTTAAAAACATTTTATAAAATAATAAAAAAAAAAAAAAAATTTGCAAAAAAAGGTATCTAAAAAATTAAATAATTTTTCACGAACTGAAAATTTAGAAATATTACAATACATGGAACATTCTCAATTATTGACACAGGTATAACCTTGCAAATTGAGATTTATGATTATTTTGAATATTATTTCTTATCTTAAGGCATTTAATTACTTTTTTTCGAAAGAGTATATTTTTAAATTTTAAGTATACTTTTACTGCACTCTTAAATAGGAAATAATTTTTCCGAAAATTTAAATGCAATTTACTTGAAAACTTTTTCTTAAGACTTCGGATTATTAAGATTATATATTTTTACAAACTTCTACTTAATGAACGGTTGATGAGAATAATTAAACCAGAAAATAAAAAGCAAAAAGCTATTTACACATCCACTTGTTTTTTTTTAAAAAGCTTCTAATATTCTCTTTTTAGTTAATTACTTAAATTTCTTGTTACTCTTTATCTTGTGATAAAACCTACATTAAAATATTCTTATATTTTATTTTTAATGTTTTATTGGTAAATCCTTATGCTTCCATAAGGAATTCAACTAACATCTTTCGTTGGAAATTTTGTCCATATCTTTATTTGAAAAATAAATCTATTCGTCTTACACGTAATAAACTGTTCACGTGTTATTTTATTGCTCGAATTATTTTGTAATCAACTGGAAGAAATTAACTGGACCGTATTGCGTGATATCCTTATTTGGTTTTCCTACACGACTCACTCTAAGGCCATTTTTGCTCCTTTTGATGCTGATTGTGCTTCTGCCCTTTTAAAGTTTCTTTTTTTAGAATATGGGTTATGGTGCAGTTGAACCTTTCCCAAATGCGGCAAATTGCCCAAAATCCAGAAATTTCAGAGTAGTATTGATCAGGCAGCCAATGCACGCTAGGACTAAGAAATGTCAGTTAGAGGTACTAAATAATTTTATGCCCCTTATTTTCGAGTACTGCTCAACGAGTTTGAGATGGATATTTTAAGAGATAAAATGTAAAAAAAATCTTATGAATTTTTTGATTAATCTCAAGTTAGTTTGCTTTAGTTAATTATTATGAAATTTGTTACATGCGTGTAAAATAATGCAGTCTTGAGTTAATATTTGTCTATTAAGATATTTTACTCTTATTGGAAATTGAACTTTAAGTCTTTCATGTTGTTAATTGCAGTTATAAATTATCGGGTGAGAATCAATTTTGTCTTTTTGTTAAGTGAATATTTTACTTTTTATTCTTATTATTTTTAAACAAATACAAGATATTATTAAGAAAAACAAAAGCAAAGTTGCTTTATTCCAAATATTCATGGGTATTTCTTTATGTTTATCATAAATATCACGACGTATTTTTTTGTTTCTTAAATGCAGACTTATTTTTTATTTTAATAATTTAAGATTTGTGCAGTTTCATATATCGAAACAAAATCTTGGGGGGGAATTAGAACTTCCGAAGAATAACTTTAGATCTACATAAGTGAGTGAGGGTGGAATTTAATGGCACATGAACCATACATGGCTATGCTGGGCCAAACAAAGTATAAATGCGATCAAGACTGTCGAAAAATGGAAGAAAAGGTAAAATTTAAGAGAAAAGAAGAAGGGCCGAGAATGGAGAATTATCGCTAGGGAATTCCAGGAACGCGTCACCCATATTTTTCAAAGAGAGAAAACACCATGTGAAAGAAAAGATCCCTAGAGCTCCTCAGGCGATGTTCGTCCATACCTAAAGAAGTTAAGCCACTGAGGGGCATTTTAGAACTGCGGTTAGAGGATTATCATAACACTTCCACATTACCTAGAGGCCACGATAATCGAGTGGTCCCGAACTCATGACTAGCATTGTTTCAAAGTCCTCATTCCCTTAAGGACCCGTCATTTAGCAGGACTGATACATGTTAAATCTTCAGGGCTCAAAGTTTTCACTCTAGGTTGATGTGGAAGATTATCTTTATTACTTGACTATGACATAAAATTAAGAAGTCCGTTACCAATAGCTCTCGTGTTGTTTCAAAAAAAAAGTATGCCTCTAAAACACTTCCAATCTATAACTACAATACATTTTTCTGTTTAACTTCATTTGCTGGATAAAAACTGTGAAGAAAAAGAACAGTAAAATATTATTATTGCAGCACATACGATTTTCAGGTCACAAAACAACCCCATGTACGATACCTTAATTGAAATAATAACTTTTTCAGACTTTATTTCTCCTTAAGCTATTTTTTTTTATTAGTGCACGATTATCAAAAATCCTTAGCAGCTAAAAATGCGAAAAGAATCATTAATGAATTATAGGGGTTAAATCTAAGACAAAAAAAAAAAAAAAAAAAAAAAAAAAACCCTATTATGAAGGATTCCAGAAAATAACATGAAAATTTTAAACGAAAAAAGATAATCATAGTCGAATGACAATTCAATAACATAAACTCTTAAGTCTGATTTTGAAAATTATTGATTAAATGTTTCATTAGCGTTTATTGGTTGGTTTTATTGATGCAAGGGCCATATTTAGCCAAACTGCATGAAACTTTCTCTAATTAACGAATTACGTGCATAAGTTTTCTTGACAAACACCTGAAAATGCAAGAAAAGAAAAGGGCGGTGAAGGTTCATATCAAGAGAAAAGTTTATAGGGTATACCGAAATATCATCACCAGTGCTTACCAAAGACTGCAAACACCTATAGGAGAAAGGAAAGATCTCTAGGATACCTCAGGATAGTAAATCTTCTGTTTATATAAAGAAGCTAAACTCTAGAGAGGTTCATTAATATACGCCCTTTATCCTTCTACAGAATCCAAGTGCAGAAAATAGTTAAGTAAAATATTCTTCGCACAACAAAAAAGTAATTCAAGCCTCAAGTCATCAATCATCGGGTCTGTGTTAAACTTCATATGTACAATGTTCCTATGCAACATTACACAGAAAATATATTTTCTTTTCAAAAAATAAGCGCATTTTGCTATCCTAACTGATTTTTACAGCTCTTTTTTCCCTAGTTATTTTCAATTATTTATACTCGTCGTGAACTTTAATTGAACTATACTAACTTGGTAGAAAATCCCATTTTCCAATAATAACTCAAAAGTATTTGAACACATTAAAGTTGAAACCTCCATGTATAACAATTCGATAATAGTTGGTTCATTTCAAGCCTTTTCAAGATAAAGTTACAAACATTCTCATTAGTAGTCTTTATTCTGTAAATATTTCTAGTTTTTATTTTTAAATTTCTATTTAATTAAATATTCTCTAAACAAACAGAAGCCTTTTTTAGAGTTACCGAAAATATAACTTTATTTTTTACCTTTATCAAAACGATGGTAGTAGAAATTAGTTTAAAAAATTTTGAAGTAATATTCTTCAGTTAATATTTACACAGTAATATGCCAGAAAGAACATTTATAGCTATAACAGTTCCACTGCAATGCTAGCAGCTGAATAAATAACACGACATTTTAAGTCAAATGTTATAGATTGTGTTTACAATTGGGATTTGTTATTCATTTATTTATTTTCTTTTACTGTTAAAATTTTAATTGAAAATGACATCATCTTAAGCTTGCGACATTTTTCCATTCAATTATTCAGTCAACCTCTTTAATTTATTTTACGTATTTGTATTTAATAATAGTTAATTATTTTAACAGTATGGTAAATTTTATTTTTGTAAAATAACTTTTACATAAAAATCACAGTTTCTCAGAAAGGACTTTATAACACGAATCTTTTGTGAAAAAAATTAAAAAAATAATCAGAGTTTTTGTGATGATGCGGAATAATGAAAATATGAGAATATTGAGGAAGGGAATTATTAATTGAAATTATATATATATATATATATATATATATATATATATATATATATATATTACTTTGATGGCTATTAGCTCCAAAATAGAAGAAAATATTCAGTTATGTCCAAATTCATTCTTTGTCCTCTAAGCAAAAAAAGATTTCGAGCTATAATAAAAGTAGGAACAAGCTTTTACTCATTGATTGCTGTGCGTATTGATTTCGAGTAGTTTCTGATAGCTTATTGTTCAATTACATTTCTCGAAGATTTTAATCATGTCTTCAACATGTTTGCGGCCTTGAATGTATAATATTACTCATAATGAATCAGTAGCATTCATTCAGAAATTTATAAGTCGCATTTCATGCTTTTAATTTAATGTAGCGTGGATTTTTTTGTTCTTTAATATTTTGGATAATTGAGCCGTTTAGAATTTTTACTTTGTTTTCACTTTTCTTTGTACATTTAAAAATTTCCTTTAGATGGCACATTTTGAAAATATGAAGTGGATGTAACAGTGTTTTATTTCTAATTTTATCCATTTTTTCTTATTGTTTCAGAACGTGTTAACACAAATTGGTTGGTTTTGTTAACGTCGCACTAGAAGCAACACGAAGGCTATTAGCGACGGACCTCGTAATCTTGAACCTCGGTCAAATGACAAGAACGACACCTGATCTGGCATTCCCTCTCCTAACCTCTACACCACACCAACGGAAGGAATTTGAGCCAGTCGCGAGTCCGCTACCATAATTGGTATGCAACACCGGCCACTATATGTGCAGCCTGAACTAAACTGAAATTGTTAAAAAAGATTTGTGAATTATAAATAAATTTGAAAAATTAACTATAATGTTAAAAATACTAATTACTTTATATTAAGTTTATAGAGAAAAGAAATTGGTATTATTAAAGAATTCCTAGATAATGATAATAATATAGACAGTGATTGTGTGTGTGTTTATATATATTAGTTGCGGTTTTCTCAGTTTCATATGAAATTTCACCACAATTCGTTGCTCTTTTGTAGCACTATAATTTTTCCTGTGAAACAAAAAATTACTATAATGCGAATTAAGGCTACAGGTGTATGAATTTGTTTACAGAAGTGAGAAGCACTGACTTCGAAAGAGAAGGCTTCACGCTAAATAAATTTCGATCGCTGGCGTTTGGCGCATGCGTACTTCTTCTGTAGCAGCTTCAGTCTCGTTATTTAATTTAGTTTTCATTAGCGTCGCCATAGAAGCAACACGAGGGCTATTGGTGACGGACCTCGTAATTTTGAACCTGGGTCAAGTGACGAGGATGATACTGGAGCTGGCACCCCCTCTCCTAACATCCACACTACGCCAAGGGAGGACTTTGAACCCCAACAGATTTAACGTACATCAGCTCTGGCTACACGGCAGGACTTGGTGGCCAAGGATCGAACCTACGACTGAACGAAAACCGCCGCCTACGAATCCGAAACCATGACCACTAGGCTACTGCGGCCAATCTCGTTATTTGATAGCCACACCTAGTTTGTATGTGTATATATATGAATAAATAATTATGATTTCAGAATATTTTTCAATTTATTGTGTGTTTTTACTTTGCAAGAATGCACTAAAATATTTCAAAATATTTAAGATAATAATTTATTCTGTAATTCACACATTTTCAAAGACACATCTTTAATTGCCTCTTACATTATAAAGGCTTTGTTTTAATTGTTAGCAAGATTAATTGTTAGTGCATGAGAATATGTCATTCGTGTGATTGCTTTTTAATGTAATGTAATTTTAAGTTATATTTACACTTTAAATGAATATTTGTTCTTTAAAAATGATAATTGAGTGTTCACTGAAATATTTTTTTGAATTTCTATAAATTATAATTACGTTCTATTGTGCGAAAATGTGTGTAATAACAAAAATAAAATATTTGATTTTTTCCGTCTTTGCATAAGAAGAGAAAAAGTGTGTATTTTTCCCATACAGTTGCCACACTGCTGAGTTAAATTCTATGAAATTTTGTAACTCTATTTTAAATCTTGAATTTTAACTTAGACAACAATTTAAGTAACAAACCTAAGAATAATTTGTGACATTAGGCTATTCGCGGTTTCTCTTCTCTAACCTTGGGGACTTTCAATTGAGATTGATTGCTTTCACTAAACAACCTTTGCCCAACCAAAAATGAAACGTAATACATAAAGTTAGTATGTAAAGCAGTTAGGAATGAAGTGAAGTGTTCATATATAAACTACATCTGAAGGAGGATCAGGGAGGCGTTGTAGGTGAGATGAGGTGAAGCTGAAGTGCTAGATAAGAGAAAGGAGGAATTAAAGTCTATTGTTGAAGGTTCGAGTAAGGATTACTCCAGAAAGATTTGGCCTAGTGTTTTCAGCAGTTGTTCCAAAATCTGAGTTGCAGTCGAGGAAAGACTATTGGTAAGAGTCTGTTAGATTATTATTGGTGGGTTGAATTAAGGGGTTAGAAAGCTTACCCTGGAGAGCGTAGTCATCTGTGTCATAGTAAATATATACTAATAAATTGTGAAAGTTGTTTTGGTGGTTTTGTAATTATTTGTGTCGTAGTATTTAATATTTGAATTTAGTGATGGCACAAGAGGACGCCCGGGTTGGGCGGGTGTTACAAATTTTCTTAATTTATATATTTATTTTGATTACGTCTACTCAGAAAGTTTTGTTAGAATCAATAATAGGTTGTTTTTTTTTACAATTTTCGTGCAATTTATTATTGAAAAAAAGTCTATACAAGTTAATTTTTTTATTTTACAACGACCCAGGATTAAGATTATTGTATCTTGCCGTAATTCTTAAGGTAAAGAATTTCGTAACTGTGTCGGGTTTAATTTATGCTTGGGCTTAACAAAAATATTTGTAAAGCTCAAATATAAATGCAACATGTTAATTATAGTATTGACATTGTGTGATATATAGTATGTTTTGGAAATAGTTTGAATACTCTGTGTAGGAGATTATTCATCCCTCTCGCTCCCCTGTACCTCATAGGAGGCTTCTACAATAATTCAAGGAAACGGAGATTAAAATAATTTTCCTCCCAAATTTTTCGCTTGAGTGACATCTCTTATCCATTTATGCTTCAAATAGGGCCTGAAATTTGTTTCAATATATCATAACAAATGGCAGCACAAGTCTTGAAAAATTGAAGTTTTTGATTTTTTGAGAATGCAGGAATAACATCATTTGTTTGTTACCGTAATACACTTCCAAATGAAATAAATAAAATTCCCCCCCTGTAATAAGACATTTATGTGTTATATAATTCCATTTAAATTGCTTACTTCTAAAAATAAACTTCATATCTATTGGAAACCATAATGCCTCATTTGAGGCTGAAAGTAACTCGTGGCTGTTTAGGGTAACTTCCTTAAAAAAATAAAACTAATCAGGTTTAAATAAAATTCCTTAAAAATAGTTTTTATTATCATTTTTAATATAAAATTAATAAATAGGAAGTAAGTTTGATAAAAATATTATTAAAAATGATTTTGTTCCAAGTAATGCATCTTACGACAGTCAAGATAAGCTGTATAAAATCAGACCAGTATTAGACCACTTTTCCAGAGAGTTTGCTGACAGTTTCGATCCGGAAGAGTATTTGTAAGCGGATGAGATGCTGATCCCGTTCAAAGGAAGGTCAAACATCAAACAATATTTAAGAGGTAAACCCCATCAATGGGGAATAAAATCCTGGGAGTTCTGGAATGCATCCAAAGGGAATAAAATCCTGGGAATAAAAGCTGAAATTTCTGGCTATGTTTATGCCTTTAAAATTTATCTAGGTGCAAATGTTGAATCTCAAGAATTTTGTAAAGAATTAGGAGCAGATGGAGGTGTTGTATTGACTCTTTGTAAACTTAAAATGCATAAAAATCACAAATTATTTTTCGATAATTTATCCACAACAATTCGTCTTTTGATGAAAATTGTAGAATAGAATTTTTTTTGAACAGGAACAATACGTACAAATAGCTTACAAGAAGCTACAAATAAATTGAAACCTATAAATGAAATGAAACGTGATCTATGAGTACCACAAGTAAGGAAAACATAGCTATAACAAGGTGGTTGACAACTCTGCTGTTCATGCAGCTTCAACATTTCTTGGAACTAGTCCTGTATGACCAGTGAAACGTTAAAGCAGGCAAGGAAAACGTGTTATCGAAATTCCAAGACCTGCTTCCAAATGGCCGATGTTCATATATAAATGTAATTAATAATATTCAAATGTAATACAAAATAAATATTGTATTTAATGTAATAATAAATTGCAAAACTGTTTACAAAAATAAAATAACTAAAATTAAGAGGAAAATTTGTAAATCATGATATTAATACAAATTAATTTGTAAAGTTATTGTAATTGAATTATGATGTATTGTAAAATTCATATTTCAAATAAAAGCAATATAATAAAGGTAAAATAAATAGATTCATCCGTAAATTAAAGAAAAGAAAACGTGTAAAAAGGTATTAAAACTTTGAGTTGCTGTGAGTAGAAATTAAATCAAAGGAACCCCCAACCCACATATATAAACACGTATGTATCTGTTTATAAAATATTAAATTGGTGCTTAATCAAAATTGGATATCACAAGCATCTATGTAAAAAAGAAATGTAACTTTTTAAAAGTTTTATTTTGGAATAATAAGACTGCAATAAAATTCAAAAGGAAAAGGGAGATATGCAACAACGAATACCATCAATAGATTTTTTTGGTTTTTTAAACAATAATAATAAAAAAAAATACACAGACAACTAAAGTAGGAAGGTATAATATTTATTGACAACAGGAACTTATAATGATCATATACAATACATATTTTTAAAGCCCTTTTATCTTGTGGTATTAGAATAATACTACCCATTAATTGGAATGTTTTGTCATTAAAATTAGACTCATGTCTTATTATTTTAATTTTCTCTCTATAAACAACTGATGCAAATTATATATTTCATTCCTGAAAACGATTATTAAATTTTCTTATATTGTGTTTTGTGACATATACTTTTATATAATTGACTTTATAGCATACCCAAAAGAATTATTTTCATTTATTGTAAAGTACTGAGTACTTGCAAAGTCTTATTTAACTAATTTGGTCTTAGAATGTATTAAGGTTTGCTTAAAAGAAATATTTGTGTCCTCTTCTAAGTTTGTTAGAGATTGGAGAACAATATTTGTGTGATTTGATTAAATTTAAATTATATATACGACAAAGACTAAGAATACAGTCTGGCGACCATTCTCTTAGGAGTAGGAGTAGCATCTTCAAGGAGTAACCATATTAATGCATTTTTAATAATTGCATTTATAATTTATTTGTGTCACATATTTAGATGGTCATATATATATATGCATAATTCGGAATATATATTTTCACTTTCTTGTTTTTTTTATGTCATTAGATAAAATGAGTTTCTTATTGCATCCTACTTAAAACAAGTATACAGAAAGTATATAAAAAGACTAAACGGTGACATTTGAATCATAAGCAACATTAACTGTTCCTTCATTCTTCATGTATTTATCTTTTTGCTTTCTTAAAATTAACCACATAATAAGAACGATTACAGCAGAAAGAACACAAGAGGCGACCTCTACATAAATAAGAATATTCGGCATTTCCTCTATATAACTACCAATAATGTAAGGAATAAGCATTTCCCCAAATGCGCCACCGACACAGAAACTAGATGCCATTTTATTTGTCACTGTTATGTAATTTTCTATCCATCCTACAGCTGAAGGGAAGAAAGATGCTACTCCTACTCCTAAGAGAATGGTCGCCAGCCACATTGCCCACACATTAGATGCTCCAAAAAATGCTAAAACAGCTGCACCGATTGCAGATACTATAACATCGAATACAATCAACTGCAAATTGCTAAAGAATATGGCAAGAAACACCGATGCAAATCTAGAGACAGAAAATGCTGCCCAATAAGCTGACGTCATGTAAGACCCAATCGTGGGGGTAAGTTTTAAAGGTCCTTTAACAAGATATGAAGCAAGCATTTGTGCGTATCCTACTTCTGTGCCAGTTTCCACGAATACTAAAATAATGTTTAGAAATACAATTAATAGAATAAACGACAAGCTTCTTTCTTTAACTTGAGCTGAACTATCCTGTTTTCCTAAATTATCGACTGGAGAAATAATGCAAACAACCAGGAAAAGCAACGTAACGAGCAATGCAAAACATCCTACAGCTGTGAAAGCATACGTGACTGGTGGAACACCTTCAACGATAAGAAAACTGTTATTCGCAAGACTTTGACCGATTGAAGAGGTGTTAGTTGAAACTTCAAACTCATTGCTGGATTCGAGGTTTACGTAACTACCGACGAAAGGCGCAGCTACAAGGGGTCCCAAGAGTCCTCCAAATCCAAAACAAAAGTGAAGAGCTTGATAAAATGGTCCACTGTCTTTACCCCAAATATTGAGACAACATACATTTCCTCCTGAAAAGAAAACGTTGATTTCATTATTTGAACCGAGAAAACGTAAAGGAATTAGTAATATTACGATGGCAGAAATTAATTTATGTTAAACTGTTTGTTTTTAAGATAATAAGTATATTAATAATTTTAAGAAAAGTCCTTGATCCTTTCAAATGATTATATATAATTTCGAAATCTTTATGTTTGTAACCTTATTCTTTTTTAATTATTTATTTTAATATCAAGTCACTCTGATTAACAAATATGGTTGTGATAAAAAAAATTTATACATAGAAAGTTTCCATATATATATATATATTCCTATACATTTCATTTGTAATATTTTGTAAGTACATTTTTATATATTTGTGCAAGAATAAGGAAACTAACATTTTATGTTCTAACAAAAACATACAGTAAAATATTGAGCATTAAATTTTTTAAAAAAAAGAAGAAACAGTAAACACCATTGCATTAAAACGAAATTTTAGAGAAGTAATTAGATATTTTGAATCGATACAAAATTTTCAATACCAGTGATAAATGCTATAATATCATGAACACTGTTAAATTTATCTATTTACCTCCTAAGCGAATGTTCGATAAATAGTAATTAGAGTTATAACATCTAATAGTATATTTTTAATATTTTTTTGTTTATTGTACTTAAAAATAACATATTAATTTTAAAAATGGGATTCAGTATATATGATTGTCAAACACATATTAATTCTATTCTCCTTTCTATACTTAAAATAAAGCTGTGAAGAAGCATTGTTTAGTTCAAAATATATTGAATAACACTAAAAAACATAAAATAGAATAATTTTAACTTCACCGAAAATAACAATCATAATATTTTGACAATTAATTTTTAAGTTCCCCTAACCTGAAAAATATGAACTAAATTTTTTACTATACTTGGATTTTCATTGCTTTTAGAACTTCTCGATAGAAATTTCTGTCTACATCACTTTCACTGAATATATCTTTTACTATACGAACACTAACAGATAGAACATTTCGACCAAATCTTGTTCAGCTTACTATACTATTACGGACACGAGCAGCTGTTCAAAAAGTACAATCTATATTCCCAACAATTTAGGAAGATAAAAATTGTTTTCACCATAAGATTTAAAATACATTTTACCTGTATCTAGTACTCCCAGTGATAAGCCATTTCCCACCATAAGGGCTGTCAGCACGCTAATACTTCTACTCCAGGGAATGGCAAGCATTGTCAGAGCGGAAAAGAAGTTGAACATGGTAAGAACAATTTGTTTTCTAGTAAGCATATCGAATATTACCCCTCCTGTGAAAGGTATAGCATTAGTAAAAATAGCTATTAGAATAATTTTATCTCATTTTTTCATTACAAAAGTAGTTATATTAAAATTCGTGGATTTAAATGTTTTTGTTATCCACTATGTATAGACACAATAGTGGTTATAAAAATAATGGAAACACCTTGATAGAATACAAAAATCTTTACTTATAAGGCGTAACGCCACCTTCGACACTTTTAATGGATTGGATTCGTCTTGGATTACAGTTGTACAATCATGTACACTGTTTAAATATTGAAAACTTTTTCATGAAGCTATCCGGAAAGTTCAAACTAATCAATGGTGGAGGAGAACGGTTGCGGACTAATCTTTCTAAAGTAGACTAGAGTGGCACTTATGGATGTTGTGTTCCGTGGATTGGGACTTCCAGGGGAGTCATATGACTTCAACTTCATGTTCCTCTAACCATATATGAACAGGTCTGTTTGTATAGAATTGCAGTTATCATCCTAGAAAACGGCATCTCTTTATGGAAACTATATTTGCACCATGGGGATGCACTTGGTTGGCTAAAATGTCCTCATACTCCTTTGAAGTTACTCGGCCGTCTAAGGTTATGTTAGGGTCTGTAGAAAACCATGAGGAAGCTACCCAAATCCTAAAAAGCAAAAACTCTATGTTTTACAGTTTGAACAAGGTAATCTGGATGATATGTTTGGGCAGGCGTTCTTCAGACGTAAACATGACCATTTCTGGAAAACAACATGAGTGAGTGAGTGAATGTAAATTTTATTGGCGCAAGAGCCAGATATGGCTATGCTGCTCCAAACAAGATTAAACTGTGGTCTAGACGTGAAGTTGAAAAAAAAGGTAAAAATGGTTGACGAGAAGGAGGGTCGAAAATAGAGAAGGATCGCTAGGGTATCCCGGGAGTGCGTCACCCGTGTTTACCAAAGACAGTAAACCCCATGGGAAAGAAAAAGATCACTAAGGTGCCTCACATGATGCCCGTGCTTACCTGAAGAAGGCAAGTCCCTGAGGTCCCCTGATATAATCCCCAGGGGCAGGGTGCCCGGCTATACCCCCAGACGCTGGGTACCCATTTTAGTCGCCTTTTACGACATGCATGAGCTACAGTGAGACTATTCTGTCATCCCCAGTCACCACACGGGTCTGGAAAACAACATAAACGATGATTCCTCTGACAATATTACCTCTTCTACTATGCATAATTTGACCAGTCTTTATGTTTGTGAAACTATTTGAGACGATATTTTGACATTGAGTCATCGTTCACATTTGTGTCAAATGACTGATAAATAGCTAATTGGCCTAGATTTGTTGTTTGTGCAGCTCTCTTCAAACAGTAATCATTGATACAGGAATCTGCAGATATCTTTTAGCTCTTCAGTCACTTTGATTGCAGTAGTCTTCTATTTGTTTGCAACAACCCACTTTAATATCTGACGGTCTCTCTCAATCAATTTTAGTTTTCGACCATTGGTGGATGTTGGTTTTTACTGATATGTGGTACGCTGTCATGACTTTCGAGACTGTACCTGGAGAAACACCCCCAACGTTAGGAGTTTTGATTACAAATAATCCTCCAAGGCGACCTCCAACAATTTACACTCTTTGAAATTCTGTAAGGTCCGACATCTCGTGCGACTAAGAAAAAACAAGAAAGCCTTGAGATTCATAATAATTTGCAAACAGTAGAGCAATAAATTTATTATTTTTAGAATAGTACATATTGGTGACCAGTCAATTAGGGTAAATAATATGAAACCTGTTCATAAACACTATTCATATTGATAGGTGTTTTCATTATTTTCAAACACATGTAACCACCTGTATTTCCCACTTAATTTATTTTGCTATAAAAAGATCTTTACATATATTTTGATTGGTAAGGCATACGTACAAAATATATTAATCTAAATTATTAAAGCAAATGTAAAATGGTGATTGCTAATGTATGATTGGGATTAAATAATTTGCATTAATAGAAGATTGAAGATGGAAGTATGTTTGTATTATCATTGTAGGTTATGAGAAAACATATACACACGTATATATATATATACAAGAAGTGTGTGATAAAATTTTATTTAACTGCTTAGATACTTTATGCTTGAGCACAGTCCCTCAATTCTTATCTATGTTTTTAATGAATTCCTATATGTGTGTGGTAAAGGTTATAATACAAAAAAAATTCTTCATAATCAAGTTTCTTTAATTTTGGATATCTTGTTTTCCTTTTGATGCGGTATTAATGAAGGCGAGTTCTTTCCACAAAAAGTCTCTCAGAAACGCATAACTTGCTTTATACTAGGATACTTTGTTTTTAGAACATGATCAGGATCTACATTTGCCTGGTGGTACAGCAGTTATTAATTATAGTTTATCAGCTAAGTTTCGATATAATCAAAAACCAACCTGTTCATTTATCGAAATCACTGAAGGTCGAAGCGTACGTTGGCTTTAAAATTCTCCCTACATATGATATTCAAGCAGTAAGCGACAGCTAAAATAACGTTCTCGTCATTTAAAACATTGTTCAGAATTAATAACACCATTATCCACTTACCAATCATTTGTCAGCGCTAATGATGTATGTTCCTGGTTGGTTGGTTTTACGTGGGATCAACAAAGGCTATTATCCCGTTTCACAGATTCTTTTAATTCAATAAATATTAAAATATTTCATCTTCTGCAACAATGCTCAGAAAACTTATTAACTACTATTCTCTCCAAAAAATCTTTGATATTAATATTGTACTGTGGATCTTTCTTGAGTATATTCCAGAAAATATTTCTATGGGATGCATATTTATTGTAAGTCAAAATAATATGTTCTAAATCATTGACACCGTTACATGTACTACATTGTGAATTATGATTTAAAATTGAATTTATGCAAACGTCGAGGAGTTATGATCATTTTGTTGATGATTCGATTGCATAATATTTCCTCTCTTCTATTTTTTTGTCCACTTGGATTTTATGTCTATGGTGGGGATGTTTCCTAAAATTTCGAAACATTTGCTTGAATATAAGTTTTTAGTAATTATTCTCATTCTATCATGGAAAATATCGCCATTGATGTATTCTGGAGCAATCCAGTCAATGTATACATTGGATTCCAATAATTCACCCGTTCATGCCAAAAATTTTTCGAATGTACCGGAATCCAAGGCAGAATCGTCTGAGTAGGAAAATGCGACTGAATGAAGATCTTACTGACTAATCTATGAATGATTTTTGGGGATTTAATATTGTAATTATTTAATGCAGTATGCACGGAATAACTATCAGACAGAATTAATTGATTTTTGTTTAATTCAGTTAAATAATCTAGAGCTTGGCATATGGCAAGCGTTTCAGCTGTAAATAAAGAATTAATATGACTTACTCTATAGGCGAAACATACGTTTTTTTGGGTTACGTGATCTTGATGTCATACTTTGATTTCTTGACGCATCCATAGCTATTATGAAAAAATCTCTGAATCTATGATTCACTATTTCATTAATCTGTCTTTTTATTTCACGAGTTGGTAAATTTTATTTTGAAATCCAAATTCCTTTGTATGAATCTCACAAGGAAGATTCGTGAAATACATCAATCTGAGGATTAACATAATTTCTAATGCCCAAAATATGAAAAATATTCATGATGTTGTCTGCGTCCCCTTCCAGGATTTCCAGATTTATTTTTAGGGCTATTGAAGTACATAGGAGAAAAATTACCGCATTTGATATTTGAGGTATAAAGAATTTATTTATCCGCATTTTTACTTATCCGTTGTTGATAAAATCGAGATTGATGTAAGAAATTAAAACATTTAGAGCATTGTCTAGGTTTATCTAAGAGAAGTTGAATATTATGATTTATAAACAAAGTTTAATGTGTTTTGTTGTAACATTGTTCCCAGTATGGTAATTAACACAGAGGTAGTTTCCGGACGTCCCATATTTGACAAAACGATTTCTACTATCTCGGATCCTTCCCATATGACATTAACCTTAATTGGGACATTTAATAATTTTTCTAATGATAAGATCTATCCTGCACACACAGGGTCTGCGGTAGAAAATTTAATTTTACCATTTCTAGTTATGAACATATTTGGAATGATCGTATGTCTTGGAATTTTGCTTTTAATAGCTGCGTGTAAAAATAAGGGATTAGACTTTGGAATATGAAAATGTTTCTAAATATGCTCCAAAGGAATATTTATTTCGGTTATTTTCATTTTTCTGCTCGTGTTATAAGTTCTTTATCGCTCAACGATGTCTTAAAGTATTTATTATTTCCTGTCTCTATCATGGCTTCCATAGGTGGCCACAACTGTTCGTCCATATTTTAAGTCACAAACTATGAATGACCCAGATTGGGACTATTCATTACTAAAAAATGAAAAAAATAAAAGGTAATCTTACCGAAATACATGTATAATAAAAAAAGTCGATACCTTGTCTTTGTAAGCAAGGGGAAAAAAACAAAAAGGAAACTCAATTTTTTAAAAGGAACTTGAATTTAAAGTTGAATGGCACAAGAGCCAGATATTTACATTTTATTCATTACTTCCTTCAACTCTGTCAATTTTCGTCCGTACCTTGCCATGGAGTACTTTTTTGTTTTAAGTAACGCCGCACTAGGAGCATCACGGGTTATTGGAGATGGACCAGGTAATTTTGAATTTCGGTCAAGTGACGAGGACGATACCTGAGCTGGCACCCCATCTCTTAACTTCCAAACCTAACAAATGGGAGGACTTTGGGCCACGACAGATTTAACGGGAATCATCTCCGGCTACACGGCGGGTCTTTAGTGGCACCTAGGCTCGAACCCACGGCTCGAAGGAAACCGCCGGCTGCTAGTCCGATGTCTTAACCTCTAAGTTACCCCGGCCACTGTTTCAGGTGAGTCGGAAATTCGAATCCTTATGCCACGAAAAATCTGCTGTGCAACGGAGCTGATTCACGTAAGATATGTCGAGGCTTCAAGTCCTGCCACTGGTGTGGTGCCGAAGTTTGGACATGAAGAGGTCAGCTCAGGTGTTGTCTTCGTCACTTGACCCAGGATCAAATTTACGAGGTCGTCGTCTCGTATTGTTTTTAAATACGATGTTAATGAAATATCAATCAATCATTAGGAAAAAAACTTACATCGTGTTATAAATGATATCAAAACAAGACTTTATCATAACAATAAAATTGTCTTCTATTTTATTTTTAACTGAAGGATAAGACTTCGTATACTGATAAACACAAAGCGTTATCACCTTTTTCTTTCCACCCCCTTCCTCTGAGTATATTCTAGAATCAGTCAAAAATATATTATCTGGTAAGTCTCTTTAAAATTATGTTCCGATTAACTCAAGTTTTTCAGTAATATATCAATAAAAAACTAGTACTTCTTATTTTTACGTTAATGTTAAAAATAAAAGGTATTTGTGCTTTTATATATTCATTTCAAATCTATACATCAGCATCAGTTTGAGAGTGCTAAATGCGTTTTTCAATTTAAATTTGAGCTTTTAAATTCTTACGATTTTATTATGGATGTTAAAAACTATTATGAGCTCTTTAGAAAGGCAATTTTTTCACTAATTTGGGTTTATACATTTTTATTTGCGGACCACTTTGTTTTTAAAACTTTAATTTAGAATTGATTAACAATTTATAACCTTCTACGGGTGATTTGAAATAAAGAAAAAACTTTATTTTTAAGATCACGCTACATTCTATATTAAAAAAATTATCTGCTGTCGTTTATAACTTATATACATTTCACCAGTTACATAAACTTTCTCAAACTCGATATTCTATTCTCTAAAACTTGACGATGAAATATCTCATCTGATATCATGGTAGAAGAGAAGTTTAAATAGAAATATTCTGAGAGAAGTTTAAATAAAGACAAAAAGAAAACAAATCTATCTGTAGAAATGCACTTATTAACACAATATGTAAAATAATGAATTCTGATATAACAAAATAGGAAATAGACGAAATGAAGACGATACGTAAAGAAAGGAAGTTAAAAGTATATTAAAAATATTTTTCAAAATAAAAAAAACTTTTTTTTAAAAAAATACCTAAAACACTGTATACGAATGCATCTCATGTGAAACTTGTAAGAAATCTATTCTTGATATTCAGATACTCATTCAATTCAAACCTTATCAATCTTTAAAACCATTTCTAAATAAAATATGACTTCAGGGGCTTACTTTCTTCAGATAATTACGAGTATCCCTCACACGAGGCGCCCTAATGATCTTTTTTCCCTTTAAAATGGAGTTTACTGTCTTTGGTAATCACGGGTGTCGTATCCCTCGATACCCAAGCGACCCTTCTCTATTTTCGAGTCTCATCCTTGTCAATTTTTATCTTATTTCCATTTCTTCAAACATCTAAATCACAGTTACATCCCATTTGATGCATCATAGCCATTTCTGGCTCTTGCTCCATTTAACTTCACCAACACTTTCTCACTCACTTATGAAAAAACATTACTTTAATTTGATTTAATGTGCTTTTAGTTAAAATCGCATTGGAAATACAAAAGGAATGTGTGCATTACGCAAGCTCGAAGATTTTAACCAAAGTCAGTTGATGAGATAGAAATGAGCCGACACGCACGCATGTTCAAAATTGTAAACGCAGTAGTCGAATGGTCATGGTCGCAATCTTACGGTCGGTGTTGCTTCTGTCGAGTCGTGGATGGAATATTGAAACCTCTAAGGACTCTTCGAATATTGAGGCTGTTGGTTTGGTGAAGAAGTCAGGAGAATGAGCTGGCAGCTCAGTTGTCGGTCTCGTCACTTGAGCCGAAGCTCAAAATTATGAAATTTATCACTAATAGCCTTCGTTAGTCGCGGTATCTTTGTAGTGATCGTCTTGTATTTGCAGCCGGTATTGTTTCCGTTGATTCGTGGGTTCGACTCCTGCTACTACTACCTGCCATATAGCTGGCCTGATATACATAAATTCTGTCGAGCCCCCGATCCATTTGTAGGGTGGTGTGGAAGTTTGGGGAGGAAGGTGACTGCTCAGGTGTCGGTCTTGTCACTTGAATAAGGTTCAAAATTACGAGGTTCGTTGGCAATAGCCCTGCTCCTAATTGCGATGTTAAGCAAATAATTAATCAATCTATAAAACGGGTGTGTTTTCTAAGTGACACCTTAACAAATCATCTAGAATGAAAATAATTTACTCGTTTGTGAATTTTTTTCTCCATATGTAATTGATTTTCACATTTGTTGAATATGTATTAGAGATTTTGCATTAGGCATTTTCTAGTCACAATGAACTTACGAAATGTTTGCAATCATCATGTAAGCTAAAAAATTTACAATTTTAATAAAAAAATTGTTGATATTCATCACAACATAAATATATTTTTCAGATCTGAGAGATGACTTCTGGACATTCCCTTTTACGTTTTTTGGAGTTTTGTGCTATTGTTGTGGCTGGAACTTTGCATTGTGTCTATGATGTAGTACTACACATAGGAAAAACGCTTTCTTGCAACAGGGATCTGTCTGAAAGCAATCATGAATGTACTGAACTAATGAGGACTCTTAAAACTTGAAATAATTTCTTAGTGTTCTGAATTGGTTCATAATTTTCAGGGGATATTTTTGTAACTTTCAAAAGTAATAAAATTTGTAGAATGATTGCGTTACATTCGAGTTATTGAATGCCTCTCATATACATCCGTCTACTTTAATCATAATATTGGTTGAAAAAAATATAAAGATATTTATTTAAATAGATTTAAGACTTTACAAAAAACGAAGTTTTTTTTTTTCCTCGAAGAAAACGTAACTTAGCATTGTTTTTTTTCTTTCTTTTCCTTGTCACGAGGGGCCGCGGTGGCCTAGTGGTCAAGGTCGTGGACTCGCGACCAGCGGTTTTCGTTCAGTTGCGGGTTCGATTCTTGGCCGCCAAAGACCCGCCGTGTAGCCGGGGCTGATGCACGTTAAATCTGTTCGGGGCCCACAGTCCTCCCGTTGGCGTGATGTGGATGTTAGGAGAGGGGGGGGGGTGCCAGCTCAGGTGTCGTCCTCGTCATTTGACCGAGGTTTAAAATTACGAGGTCCGTCGCCAATAGCCCTCGTGTTGCTTCTAGTTCGACGTTAATAAAAAACTAAAAACTGAATCAGCTTTCTCTAGAATATTTTTTGGATATAATCAAAATTTTATATCATACAAAGATAAAGAATTTCTTTTAAACACCATGATAGGAAGTAATCAATGGCTTTGATGTTTCACATACACGATATTTGCACCTCTCTGACTTTTTAAAAAAGTAACCAGCATAAAATGTTTTTTACTTACATAGGCCAGAAGAATAAAAGTTAGAAAAATCAGATTAGAGAGAGAGTTGGAAGAAAAGGAGGTGTTATATATATATATATATATATAGTTACAGAGATACAATGTACGCTAGTACTATTTCACGAACGATTTAACTTTAGTGTAACATTTTTTTTAAAATTTCTTTTCCTTCTTTTTTCCTTTAATTTTTCTTTCTTTTTGAATTTTAAGAATTGCTGATGTTATATATACAAAATAAAGTCGAAGCTTTCCTACCTTCTAGGTTTGAATGTTCCTCTTAGGGGCTCAGCTTGACCCGTGTGGTGATCGGGAATGACTGAATAGTCCCACTGTAACTCATGCATGTCGTAAGAGGCGACTAAAATGGGAACCTAGCCTATATTATATATACAGTGGCACAAACAATTGAGGATACACCTTACTTTTACTTGATAAATTCAACTTTCAATCAAAATAACACCTTAACCAGAAGTGCAAACGAATTTTTATTCTTAGACATAACAAAAGGTTTAATTAACAGTAAAAATAAAGAAAAATCAACGACAAAATTCTAAAATAAAACTTTTTAGAGGCATTTCAAATAAACATAAGCAGATTTTTACCTCAAAAAATTGAGGATACACAAATGAAATTTTTGTTTAACTACCATTTGATTTCTTTTTGCTTGCTACTAATAATCTAAGTTTGGGAAATTTTTTCCTAAACTTTTTCAACTGTTATTTCTGTCTTTTGAAGTTGGTTATGAGAATATAAAGCTGTAATTTTAAATGGAAAATGGCTCCTCGGAAAGAGACTAGTATTGATGTAAAAAAATTTATATTAAGGTTATTTAAGAAGGGAAAATCTTATCGTGAAATAGCTGAAATTGTCGGTAGAAGTCACTCATGTGTCCAGAAAATCATTGGGAAATTTAAACGCGATGGATTAATTCAGAATAAGAGTGGAAGAGGAAGGAAAAGTATTCTGAGTGATGTAGCTAAAAGGAAAATTTTAAAAGATATCAAGATTAATCCTAAACTGAGTGCAGTCAAACTAGCTGCAGAAACTTCTCGAATAATCTGCAGAAGTGTAAGTGCTGAAACTGTGAGAAATGTGATTAGACATGCTGGATATAGCAGTCGAGTAGCTAGAAAGAAACCTTTCATAAGCTTATAAAATCAGAAAAAAGCGTTTGGAGTTTGCAAAAACTCATCAGTTGAAGACAGAAAACTTTTGGAAGAAAGTTATATTTAGTGATGAAAGTAAATTCAACATTTTTGGAAGCGATGGTCGTCACACCGTTTGGAGAAAGCCGAACACTGCTTTGGATCTAAAAAATTTACGTCCTACAGTTAAACATGGTGGTGGCTCCGTCATGGTTTGGGGTTGTATGGCTGCAAATGGGGTAGGAAATTTAGTTTTTATAGATGGTATAAAGGATCATAAGCTTTATATAGACATACTCCGCAACAATCTTAAAGAAAGTGCACAAAAATTGGGTTTAGATGGAAATTTTATATTTCAGCACGACAACGACCCCAAACACACGGCACGTAATGTCAAAATTTGGTGTCTTTTTCATTGTAAACAGCAATTGCACACACCGCCACAGTCCCCTGACATCAATGTCATAGAAAATTTGTGGGCCACACTAGAAACAGCGGTCCAAAAACACCAGATTAGAAACAAAGCCCATTTAAAGCAAGTGTTACAAGAAGAATGGGATAAAATATCTCCAGAAACCACTAAAAAATTGGTCGAATCGGTACCAAGACGTTTGGAGGACATTATAAAAGCCAAAGGACATGCAACAAAATACTGATACTGTCTATGCATGTAATATATCGAAAAAATTTCATTGGTGTATCCTTAATTTTTTGAGGTAAAGATCTGCCTATGTTTACTTCAAATATTTGTGAAACTTTTAATTTTAGATATTTTTTTGTTGATTTTCGTTATTTTTACTGTAAATTAACCCTTTTATTACGTGTAAAAGTAAAAATACGTCTTCTATTCTAGTTAATGTGTTATTTTCATTAAAAGTTGGATTTATCAAGTGAAAGTAAGGTGTATCCTCAATTGTTTGAGCCACTGTATATAAAGGCTCAGGTGTAGTGAGTGTGAGTGAGTGAATGTAAAGTTCATTGGCGCAAAAGCCAGATATGGCTATGCTGCTCCAAACAAGATTAAACTGTGGTCTAGACGTGAAGTTGAAAAAAAAGATAAAAAGTGGTTGACAAGAAGGAGGGTCGAAAATAGAGAAGGATCGCTAGGGTATCCCGGGAGTGCTTCACCCGTGTTTACCAAAGACAGTAAACCCCATGGGAAAGAAAAAGATCCCTAAGGTGTCTCGAGGTCATGATGCCCGTACTTACCTGAAGAAGGCAAATACATCGGTCCCCTGCTATAATCCCCAGGGGCAGGGTGTCCGGCTATACCCCCAGACGCTGGGTACCCATTTTAGTCGCCTCTTACGACATGCATGAGCTACAGTGGGACTATTCTCTCTTTCCCGGTCCAGCTCAGGTGTAATACTCATCACTTGACCGAGGTTCAAAATTGAGAGGTCCGTCGTCAATAGCTTACGTGTTGCTGCTCGTGCGACATGTATAAGACCAATTAAACCGAACTATGAGATACGAGGAAGTAAATAATATTAATATCTCTCTTTGTTTATTTAGGAATAGGGATTATATCTTTTCTTGCTCTATAATCCACAAAAATCAATCAATCACTCGAGAATTTAACGGATAGTTTACCTTGAAAATAGAAAAAATAATTAACCCCATCTGAAGTAATAATAACAATGGAAATTAAATAAATATATCATCATCACAATTAGTTTTATCATGTATCAGAAGTGGTAAGTCTTTTACCCCAAAGGTTACCGTAATCGTGAATAATAACATTAAAGTTTCGAGGTGGAAGACCTTACTTAGAAAAGAAAAATAAATAATCTGATCTGAAGTAATAATAACAAAAAGGAAAGAAACTCATCATCACCACATTTCCCAACCGCATATACCGTGTCTTCAGAAATCATTTACCCCAAATAATACCATAATCGCGAATACGGCGTATAGTGAATACACGAGCATTTATTTTTCCAGGAATCATTCCATCTGAATAGCTTACATGTTTATTTCCCATTAGGAATATCTAAAATAGTTTGGATGCAAATTTTTGAATCATTACGAAAATATCTTAACAGATATTTAAATATTAATGACTAATGTGTAGAAATGAGCATGAGATTTATGATCTTGAATTTTTCGAATGATCTTGAGGTGACCACACGTAAGCAAATTTCGTTTGTGATGCCTTTCTCATTACAACAAAGAGGTTGGTTACAGTGCATCTGTGTCGTTTAAGAAAAGTTTTTGCGCCACATAAACTTTGATGTTAAGGAAAAGACTTAACATAACAGAGAAATCTGAACTCTGGAGATCCAAAACTCAAACGCATCAGATCTCTCCCCCCTGCAAGTTATGTTTTATTTGAGGTGTCCATTGGCTAATAACTGAAATAACTATTTTACCAATAACTAATAAATGTAATGTATTATGCTCCGGAAGAGGCGTGTTCAATTTATTTCCACGCAAATGTTTTCATGGGGAAAGCAGATATTTGATGAACGTTCACGAAAATTGACGTTTCTAAAGGACATTGTTAAGAATTGTAAAACACCTATTCGGAGAATACACACAACTGGTAGCTTATAAATAATGCTGCTGCAATTGTAAAGAACTAATCTTTTTTGAATAAATGATTTTTGTTACAAAAATTAATTTGGAGATAAATATTTATAAAAAAGCAGTACCCATCTATTTAACACACAAACTGCACAACTAAAATAATCTTTTTTTTTCTCTCTCACGAGGTTTGCTGTCATTGGTAGACACTGAATAACTTCAAATCATTTTATTTCAGGAAAAGGTAACATATCATTACTTCCTAGTTACTTTTAGTTCGCTCAATCGATTGCTTGCTTTTTAAAACGCTTGTACTATTGATACAAATGAATATTAAAATAAAAATTGAGAATTATTTATCTGTTAGCAGGTAAATAACTCATTGTTTGGATAAGTGTTTCTCAAACGTTTCGCTCCAGATGTTTTCTTCGGGCACAACCTTTTTCTTCGTATATTTCCACGATAATGATTTCACTTTTATAGGTGTTCTCAAAATACGAAGGTTGAGAATTGTACTTTACAGTATTTTGTTTTCTCTCTATTCTGAAAAAAATGTTTACAATTGCAACTTTATTCTTAATGATGTAATTATCTTTAAAATGTTTTTGCTTTCAGCTACGAAGTGGTTCTTGATTGATTGACTGTTTATTAACGACGCACGTAGAAGCAATATGAGTCTACGTGTAACAGACCTCGTAATTTTGCTCCTCTGTCAAGTGGCAAGGACGAGATCTGAGCTGGCACCCTCCTCTCCAAACTTACACACCACGCTAACACGATGACTTGGATCCTTGAAAGATTTAACGTGCATCAGTGCTGCTACACATCGGGTCTTTAGAGGCATCAAGGCTCGAACCCACGACTCGACGAAATAACGCTGGACGCGGTTTTGCTACCAAGACCTCTAGGCTACCTCAGCACCCCATCAGAAAGAAATCGAGAAGTTCATATTCTGTATATATCATCATGTTTGTTTGTGCTTTTGTACCGATACAATGAAACGTGTGATTGTATGAATAATGTTTGAGTAAAAGAAAGTAAATATATACTGCTTAGCAAGTCGCTTATGGATCGAAGTCCGTTAAATCGATTTTAGTTAAAATATTTCAAAATTGATAAGAATATTAAGTAACGTGCAGTCGTTGTTAACGCTGACCTTTATCATTTATAATCAAAACTTTTTAAAATTGAATACCTGTTCAATTTAACTTATGGATTTCTAGGTATGGCTGTTTTATAATTATTACTTTATATTTTTTACTATGCCTCCGGCAAGACTCAAGAATTTGTGTTTCTCCGATCTTACTGCTTCCATTCTTTTACATAGCACGCGCGTGATTGAAAGTAAATTGTTTAAGTCTACATTCAAAATTCCCGCGATACGTTTCATGTGATAAAATCCTTTAACACAGTTTCAGAATCTAAATAAATATAGCTATCTTAATCTGATGTATCTCCAATATTATTGTTCACTAAGTTCATATGAGGACAACAACTATTTTGGTATTAGAAAGTAAGATATTATTTTATTGTTTCATTTTCCAGTAAATCAATCTGTAGATATGTCTCTTAACCTTCAAATAATTCCCCTGTAAGTGTGCAGATTATTGTTTTATAGGAATATTTTTGCTGTGTAGGTATTTATAGAAATAATGTTTTTTGGATATGAAAAAGAAACTAATTTAATGATAGTTTGCTAGCCACAGTTCGAGGACCACTGGTTTAGATACTTACCAGCTAAAGAACCACTGAGATATCCAATAGATCTTGCAGTGTAAATAATTGCAATATGTTGAATGTCCGTGTTGACAAGATTTTCCAAATCCAGTAAAGTAGGTCCAGGGATAGCAACACTCATACCCTACGCAGATAATAGGTAAAAAAAAAAGAAGAATTTTTAGTAATTTTATTTGTAAATTGCTATAGTATCCCTTTGCTTAAAATTAAGTGCACTGGAGCCCAAACATGATTTAGCCAGGTTACGGTATTACAAATAAGGAAGTCTGTGTTGACTTATAAAAGGAACTGCATACTGACATTATTTATCACTTAATGTATACCTAATTTTAATATCTACTTATTGGTATAATACCGTGTTAAATCAATAGGTTTTGTTTTAAATAAAAGGGGTTACTTTTTGTTAAATTTATTTATTTTTCAATATTTTACCATGGATATATGCTAAAATATTGAAAATTCATTTGATATACTTAATATTAAATGAAATGAAAAGAAGAAAATATTTATATATTAAATGCTAAGCTTTTTTTTAAAAAAAATTGCTCCAGAAATGTATATTATGTTTTGTTATATAAAAATGCATGAAAATATTATGCTACCTATTCTCATAATTTAATGTCCTAAAATATTAATACAATTTTTGATATGTATATAATGAATCATGAAAAAATAAAAATAAATATTATTTTATATTTTTCTAACAGATTAATCAATACAGCATTCGTTTTTGTCAAGTAAACATATATACTGCGCAATAAATTGTTTTTATAGGTGTAATAATATTTACAGAAAATATAAATTGACTAAATTTTTAATGTTTCAGAGTCATTTCATGAGAAACGAGTTTTAAAATATGCTTGATTTATATATATATAAACTTTCCCCATTTTTTCGTCGCCTAGAGTCACCTTTTCACTTCTGAGTGCGTCGCTAATAAGGAATCACAATCCCTGTTCCTTTTAAATTTTAAGAAAATGTTGTAACTTTTAATACTCTTAGCTTGAATTCATATAATTATATGCCGTGGTAAGACACCATTAAGGAATTATAAGGCTTTAAGAACCATTGGGATATAGTAAGCATGGTATTTTTTTGTTTAGTTGTTTATTAACATCGCTCTTAGAGGTAATACGAGGGCACTGGCGATTGACCTTGTCATTCTAAAACACGGTTAAGGGATCAGAACGACATTTGAGCTCTTTCTAGTTCTCTTTTCTCCAAATTTCCACACCACCCCAAAGCAAGAACACTGAGCCTCGACCGATCTAACGTGCATCAGTACACAACGCAACGAATCTATAGTGCCCATTACCACGACAACAACACCAACTATGAGTTTGCCACCATGACCACTCGGGTATCGTAGCCGTCAGAATGGTGAGATAGATGTGACTTGTATTTTTTCTGATACAAGGATAATATATTTCTTTAAAAATGGCAAATTCATTTTGAGAATACATGAAATCTTCGAATTCTTACGTAATAAGCTTCACTAAAGAAAAGCTTTCGTAATTATTTTGTGCATTGAAATTACACAAAACGAAAAAAAAAAAAAAAAAAAAAATTAAATGTGCAAAATTTAACCAACTTTTCGGGCTGTACCGTAATTTCGAAACAAATCGACTAAGTGGCTTGAAATTCATTCATACAAAGGTACAATGCAGCACTTAAAGAGTGATGAAAGCATAAAGGGCAAAAAAAGAATTGTACTCATACATTATATAACAAATCAAAATAAAGGCTTTTTTGGCAGAATGGCGTTAGTAATAAACGCTGTTTGGCCGTCCAATGAGGAAGAACAACAAATTAAAGTCCCTTAGTAAAGGCTACAATGCTTATGTGACACCGTCTGTTCACACTCAATGCCAAATTATCGAGCAGTTTTTGAGGTAAAAGTACATTGGTCAACGTACTTTTACCTCAAAAACGTACATTGGCGTCCACAAAAATAAAGCTTGGACCAATGGGACCTCGGAACAGACGCACGTATGGGAGAATAATTTCATCGCAATAACGATCTCCAGAATGTTAACCACTGTCGAATATATGGAGCTCCGTTCTTCCATTCAACTGAATGCCTCCCCACACAAGCACTCCAGGACCACCCGAAATGTCTCTTTCCCTGGTGTTAGTGGGATGAAACAGTGTCTCTCCCTCCCTCCATATCAACTGGCGCCGGGTATTGTTGCTCAGACTGAAACGACTCTCATCAGTAAAGAGAACGTGAATCTATTAATGAAATATCCAGTCTTTGTGTTCTTGACGCTTTCGCTAATGATATGTAGCCTTCAGGGCGATGAGCGAATAGGCTACCTTAATGCAGACGTCTAGCCACTGTGGTACCTATCGTTTGGATACCGTATGCAGCTTCTGAGCAATATTGCTTACTGTCTGGTTCCGGCCTCCCCCCCTCCAGAACGATATACTGGTGATCACTTACCATTGTTTTCTTCGACCGACCACCACCAACCTTTCGTACAGCTGTACCTATCATTTAAAAGAGTTTCCAAGCTCTTGAAACTACAAGTTTGTAAATTCAAAATTCTTGGTTAACACTCATCAAACTACGCCCTTCTTCAAGACTGTTTATCATTCAATCACGTGTAAAGCCTTCCTGATGGTTTCTTGTAGCCATTATTGAATGTACGATTTCACATTCACTTGTAAGGAATGTCTGGAAACACGTCCATCTACCTTTTTAAGTTGCCTTGGCACTGAGCGCGCACACTCCACGCGTTTGCATGCCGTGACGTCACCAGATGTCATAATGCTGATATTTGCATAATTGTATAAGCATCACCTTTCTACTGAACTTCCTCTTCATTGTACTGGTTGCAAAAAGCCCTTTAAAACAATTTCATGGTTGTAGGTTGATAAATGCAATTGTTGCTTAAGTTTGGCACTCTAGTGTATACATTCGCAGGTTTCCAAAAATTAGGGAAGAATAACAAAATTAGCGTAACTTCTTAAAAATGAACCGATACAAATTAATTTGAATATACAATTAAGTGAAAGGGGCTGAATAAAATGGCAATATGCAAATTAGTGGCACTGCAATTGAAATATGTCATTTTTGAGGAGCAGAAAAATACATGCTGGAGAGTAAAACTGCAGACATCACTGAGGTAGTGAGATAAGAAATTTAAGGTAGCCATTTCGTTAAAATGATCTCGGGACATTATTTTCTCAAAGAACTGCGATGGAGAGACATTAGGTGATTAGAGATAGGTCACACTCATACAGAAGCGGTGAGATGACTAAATATCAGTCCTTCTGTGGTATACAGAAAGACTTCTTTAGCAATAATTTTCAAGCCACTTACTTGGAATCCAGAAGGCTGCCAAGGATGGGTACGACATATGTCGATGACTAACATTTGCGGGTTATGTGCGAAATGGAATGGAACCTTAGCCCCAATTCAACTTGGGGTCTCTCTTGCTGGTGCCACCGGAAGGTTGGTATCATCGTCTATCGAGTATAAAAGGCTTCGCGAAGGCGGTCTTTACGTGCGACATCCAACTATTTGTATGTCGTTCCCCTAATGTCAAAGGAGGGAACGCTTGAGATATTCACGTCACCATATCCACTGAACGGCTGATCAATTGAGGCCTGTTCTCTTCTTGGATGAGTCCAGGTTTAGATTCCAAAGCAATAGTAGGCGTTGTTTGATTAAGAGAACATGTTACCACCCATCAAACATCCGTGAAAGAGATGCATAGAGAGGAGGCAGTGCGTTTATTGGGGATGGTATCACTTTGGAAGGATGCAATGACCTTTGTATCTTCCCATGTGACACCGTAACTTCTCATGTTTACAGAGATGATATTTTTGATGCTTATGTGCATTCTTATTCCAGTACAATAGGTAATGATTTATTCCTATAGGATGACAACACTAGTCCTCACAGACCTTGCAATTTGGAAGATTATCTTCAGTAGCAAACAATTCAGCGAATAGAACGGCCAGCTCAATCACTGGACTTAAATCCCCTTGAGTATGTTTTGAATGCTTTAGGAAGACGTTTTGTAGCATTCATTATACCTCCTAAGACTCTTGCAGCGCTTACAACCAATTTGCGAAAGCAATGTATCTCACTTTCCAATGAACTCATGGCTAACATACTTGACAGTATCATACATCAATATATGCGCAGTATTTTTCCAGGGGTAATCACGCTCCATATTGAAGGCATTTTTCTAATACCAAACAGACATATTCCGTTTGTTAGTTTTATACATGTGTTGATTTAAAAAAAGACCATAATTGTCTGATATTTTATTTTCATGTTATTTAATCATTTACTATGTATTGTATACTGTGGCTCAATTTCTTTACTTTCTAGATGTAACTTTTTGAGCAATCTTTTTGAGTAATATTGTGCGTGTGTGATGATTTATACAGTTATCATACTTCTTTTTATTTCAAATTATTAATACTAAGCCCTTCCTTCCACATTGACAAATACTGATTTCCTCTATCAAGTACCTCTTGGAAGACTCCATCAAGAATCCTTTTTTCTTCTAACTAAACACAATTTTTCTGGTGTTTCCCCGTTTTCCACAAGTCCTATATAAGCTGTCTGTTCAATTGAGCCCTTTCGTATCTTTCTCTGGCGGTACGAGTCCCCTCGCGCTACGGGCTATTCTTTCATCATGGCTGGACAGTATTGTAAAAAAGAATTTGCTTTTAAAATCTCCCAAAATATTATCATCAAGATTGAAAAAACCATTTGGACTGATCAAATCTAAACAACTGTCATTTATTTGTTTCATTTAATCGATAACAACATAACATTATCCAAGATATATCAAAACCCGCCAGGATGACTGGCGCGGAAAATCTAATTTAATGGATTTGGTCAGAAGCAAAATTTGAAGATCGTGTCGAATTGTATCAACCTTCATTTACATCTAAAAATTTGTAATGGTAAAAGGAATATTTTTCTTCTAAATTATCTCTTCAAAAGTTGTTCTTCATGAAAAATATGTTTCTATGAGTCTACTCTACAAGAATAGAAGTCGTGCTAAGGAAAAAAAAAAATTTCGTCTTCTCTTCAAAAGTTGTGACTACCCTTCCAGTTAAAAGCAATGCCATATGAAGATAAAAATTACAAATTTCGTTTAAGATCATCACAAATTAATGAACAACCACACTCTATTTTTCTGGAGAAAAAAATTGATTGTGTTCTTAAATAGCGAAAAACAGCAAAAATGATTTAAGGTCGTGCACTTTTTAGTATTCAGATTTCTATAGCAAAACTCATGAAAATTATTTCATTATAATTATTATATATTTATAATTATTAAAATTTAAAATGGGAAAGTTTGATTTGTTCTTTAATGGTGTCAATTTTCAATGGTTGTTGTAAATTAAGTTCTTAAGTCTATATAACATGTTTTGAAATTTGTTATTGCTATACTAAATTTTGAAGTTTTAATTATTTTTGTCCAATATATACAATATTTTTATTGATGCAATTACAAATAAGAAATAAATACAAAAAATTGTAAGAATGTTGTGTGCATCACTACATAATATTTGCCCTATCAATGACTAATTTGGATAATTTTTCTCAAAATACCTGTAACAGTTATGAATATAAATAATGAATGATAAATACGAATAAATGAACATAAATGAAAATTAAACAAGTAACAGTCAATTCCTATTGTTCTCTAACCACTGAAGGTGAAACTTTCTAATTCAAATTGTCCGTAGAGAATTAATGAAAATAATAAGACAACGAATGATCAAAGTACAGAAAGATGATGCAATTTTTGTTTGTTTGGGGCAAGAGTGATTTGGTTTGTTTTGAATTTATTATGCTTCTCCTGTTGAAGAAGGAAATTAAAGATCAGGAAAAGAATTTCTTATGGCATATTTCAAATTAATATATGATTTAAAATTCAAAATATTGTTTAGAGTGGTATGAGTGATATGTGTTCCAGTGTAAAATAATTTTATTCAGTGACACATTATTATTTTAACCAATTTAGTATATTATTCCACATTTATGGAATAAAAATGGTATCAATTTATAAGATTACTTAAAAATCGAACTTAATTTCAAATTGATGTGAAAATCTATTATAATAATTTAAAAAATGAATCGTTTCTGCTTTAAAGTTATTTGAGCAAACAGATGAAATTAGAGAAAAAATATTTTTTAAAGTCAGATACTCACCAAAACGAGGAAGCACAAGTACAAATTGCATGTCTTTATAATTTTGATATTTTTCTCAGATAGTTTCGGCATTGCAAAGAATTTGGATTTCCCAGATTTTTCTGGAAAAAAAATCATTGAAAATATACAGTAAAAAACGATAAGAAAAGTAGAAATTTCAGATATTAAAATTTACATTTTTATAGGTTTAATTATCAGAATACACTCATAAAAATTTAAAACATTTATTTGCTGAATATTTCAATTGCTTTTTAACGTTTTTTAATGTAGTTTTTAAAAGAAAACTATTTTACATATCACTTTTATGCATCTCAACAATAATAAGTTTAGAAATGTAACAATATTATCAGTTGTTTATTTAGATCTTTGATAACATTGTTATCTATTTCGTTTTTGTCATGAGAAAACCTGATTCAAAACAGTTATGTCTCAGTTATTTAATAACTTCTAAAAATAAATTTTAAATCTGGAAGCCCAGTTACCAGTTATATTTAAAATTTGAACTGAAAATATAATTTTTTTGAAAAATTTATTTACTGTTAAAATTACTGTTATGGGTGAAATTTATTGGTTTGAATAGCAACACATATATAACAATAGAAAGTAAAAGGAAAACCAATTAAATAGACAAAAGTGAAATATTCTCTTTTCAAATTCAGAATATCCAATTTATAAAGAACTGTGTGACTCGTACAGTTTTTTGTCTTCAAAACAAAACTAGATTATATAATTTGCGGCAAGATAAAGTTAAAGTATATCAGTGAAGATTTAAAATCCTATGGAACACATCAGTTTTGTAGCCTATACTAAAATAATGAAAAGGTTCCGCTTTTGACTCAATGGTGTATAAGAAGTTAATTGTTTTTCTTTACTGTAAATTTTTTGATTGCTTTGGAACTTTCAGTGAAGGCATGAACAACACGACATTTTTTCTGTTTTTGCAATTGCGTTTTGAAACCACTCTAGGCAGAATCTTTGTGCCGTTTTTATATTTTAAAAGCTTCTTAATATTTCATAAAAGTATAAATAAGATGCTACTTATTACTATCATTATAGAATTTAATTTCTGTGTCACCACTACCTATTTAATCAATATAGAATAATTAATTTTACACATAGTAAGCTAAAATAGCGAAAAGTATTTGATTTTAAATAACATAGATACTCATATTAAAATCTATAATATACGTATATTGAACTTTTCCTTCAGATTTGTAGTGTTTATTTCATAACATATCAAATAATAATCGTCACCATTTAACTTATTACAAAGAAAGATAGATTACCTTTTTTTAGGAGCTCGCATCTTCTTTTGTAACGAAATTTTTGGTTTGAAAGTTATGGGGAGATTTCCCTCTCGCTGAATAAACAATAAATATATACCGAATTGAGGCTTCATGTTCTTGAAAAATCAACCATTCTGATTTTAAACATAAATTACTTTGAAAGATTATATCTTATACTTAAAAATACATGAATACTTTGAGTATTTTTCATGATAATTTTTAAGTACCGAACGTGTGATAATTGCCATTATTGCCAATTTGAATACCTTCCCTGACAAATGTTTTTGCAAAGGACATATAATATATATTGTAGAAGTGTCCTCTACTGAAATATTTTTTATAAAAGTTTTAAATTGAATTGGTTTTTTATGAAGTAAAATGAATTAAGCCGAATTTTTTTATGCGTTTGCGTATGTTAAAGTCTTAACACATTTAGAGTTTCTTAATGAGAGAAAAAAAAAACGTGACATCCTGAAATCTGTTCAAAAGAAAGTAAAATAAATAAGTGTAGGTTTTAGCTTAAAAGCATTCAGAAAAAGATATTCATAAAATTGATTTAGAAATTTTTGGTTTGTAGGAAGTTGATATACATCGATATATTAGAGTTCTATAGAATTTCAAAACTACGAGTAACATTGAGATATTTTGAAAAGGCATTAATATATACTTTTTGCTACTAATAATAGATAGTTAAATCATAATGTTTTCTTTTTTATAAGTATTGTACAATATAATCAACGAATTTCAAGTACATTTTTGAAATGAAGCTTTGTCTCTCAAATAATGAAGTTGTTCGAAAACATAACGTAACCTGAATCTTTGAGACAAAAGTAAAGTTTTATTAAAAAATGGTATTAGAGAATTCAAAAAATTCTACTCACCTTTAGAAGTAAGTTATATCCGGCAAAAAAAAAAACTTGAAGATCTTAGAACGTTTCTAGAGTTTGATAAAAAAAACCTTCAGTAAATCTTATCTTTTTAACTTCCACACATAAGTCTATTTTCTATTAAGGAAAGGACTAAGATTTTAAATCACTGTCATACAGATTTTGTGATAAAGCTGTTGCATGTATTCACTCAATTTGACACCGACATTTAGAAAACTATGACACGTGTTAAATTATGTGTGGTTGATATAATGTTCAAGGTCTGTTACCCTTAGACTTTAAAAAGTGGTAAAGTATTTTTTAAGTTGTTTCAATTCTGTTTTCGAAAGAAATTATAGAAATTCATGGTTAAAATATCGTTTCTGGTGTTTCACATTTGCTGATACTTTGTTAAAATGTCTGCAGTAAATAAATAGTAGTGATCTAATTAAGTAATTAGTATTAGCTAATTATGGAAAATATAAATGCATTGTGTGTGATAGAGAGATGCGTGATAAACTGCCTTTTATTGGGCGTTTTATTAACTTATTGTGAAGAAACTTTTGCGGTTCATATGCACTCGTATAATTTTATTTTTTTGTTTTGATGGTTTAACATGACATTCGTTTGGCCTAGCGCCTGATCATCGCTGTCAGATTTCATAATTATGAAACTTGATTAGATGTCATTCAGTAATATCATTGTTTTAAAGGATGTTCTATCGAAATTTTATTTGAGATATAAATTAGCAACAGTTGAGTATCTAAAAAGTTAAATTAATAAGGAGGCTACATTTTTCTCTACAGTTTCGATGAATTTCTTGCAATAATAGTAACAGCTTTATGTGTTTTCCTTTAATGCTTTAAAAAGATAACTAAGGAGACGAAGTTTTATTTGGTATCCAAAATTACTTTACTTGATTGCTTGATGAGTTTTATCCGATTGAAGAAGAGAGTTGTATATAAGAACAAATAAATGTCAGCAGGGTCTTCGATGTTTGATCGTCATCATTAGTTTACTTTTTACTCAATCAGGAAAAAATCCGATATTTTTTTCATTATTTTGCTCTGTAATCAGATTGTTCCCAAGTGAAATGTGAAATTCTGAGAATCATTTTTTGTGGAATAGCTTTAATATTATTTGCAAAATTTTATAACATTTTGTATTCTTTCCATTTGATAAAGCTGCAGAATATGCACGAAGAGCCACTAAAATAAACGTAGTTGAAAATATCATTTAAATAATAATTAAAATATTTTTGAATAGATTAATATATATATGTAATTGAAAATTCTAGTAATATATATAAGAGGGATTTTTTTCCTTCGTGATGTATAAATATTCTTATGGGGTTACGCCTAGCTACTTTTAGGATCATAATTTATAATAATATTTTATGTAATATTATTATAAATTATGAATAATAATATTAGATTATATTAGATTTGAGATATTAGATATATGAGATATATATAATATTAGATTTGAGACTAAAATGCAGAATATTTAAGTACTGACAGAAAACTTAGATATGTTTTATACAATTTGCCTGAAAGCAAACTTGACTGAAGCTCAAAATTACGAAGTCCTTCGCCAATAGCCCTCGTGTTGCTTCTAGTGCGACGTTAATAATATCAAATCAAGCCTATGTAAGAAAGAACTTATTTGTAGATAATTTTATGTATTTCATTTTTCAAATTTCAATATAATTATATGTGTATATCATAAGTAAATGAAATATTTAATTTTGAGCGTAAAATATCCACTGGTATAGAAAAGAAGATTTTCTGACAACCAAATGTTTTGCTTTAAAGAAAGTATCCAATGTTCACCTCATTACTCTTTTTCATATAATTAAGTTAATTACTCGCAGTAGCATCATTAGGGGTAAGAACTTTCCCTTTTGATGGCGTGATTTTTAGTTAGAAGTAATTCTGTGCTGTAAGTAACATCTTAGAAGCACAGAATTATATTTTACAGAAATCGGTCTGGATAAGCCATTGTGATCAAGCACTAATCCGTGCGTGCACTCACTCGCGCACTCACTCATTCACTCACCCACTCATATATATATATATATAAGATCTCCAAAATCATATTTTATACATAATTTCGTTAAAACCACTGATGAAATTTAATTTTCTGAAAATCTCAATACACATCTTTCACTTTATAATGCAAATAAACACCAACATGTTACAGACATAGGGAGTGTCCAAATGTCCTTGTTCCCTTTCTGCAAGACACGTTTTTTTTGGAGGTTATTGCAATTTTAGCTTAAAGAATGACAAAAGGGAAAATAACTGCTTTTTCGGCTTGAATTGATTAGATCCTTTTCGACATTTTTTATTGAACATCTCATAGTTTGTTCGGAATAGTAATTTCAGTTTTTACAAATGTTTATCATTTTCGAAAATACTATTATTATTTTTGGTTGTGGTTGGAAAAAAAGTTGCTGGAAAAAAAGGGAGGAAATGTGGTAGCTAAATTATCGGCACTAATTCTTGTGACACCACTGGTTAATCAGTCTTGTATTTGTATGAATAAGGAACTAAATTGCATAAATATAGAGATAATATATAAATTATTACAAACCTCATTCTTATAGTGATGCTTATTCAAAAATATCATTTTGAACAAAATAACAGATTTCTACACAGTTCCATTTTTCAAATACTTTTGATTACAATAAGTAATATTATTTTCTATGAAAAATAAGGCTTACATTCTCATAGAAAATAATATTCGAAACTGATAATAAATTGACAAGAAATGGGATTAAGTCAAATGTTTTCAAGAATGATATATAAAATTAATTCGTTCTTTATATAGCTATCAAAATAGTAGGGCGTTTGTAAAAATAAGAAAAGCAAACTTAATGATTAAATATTAAAACGCGCATTCTATGGTGAGTTGTAAGGAACATTTATGCAAGGTGATTTGAAACTCATGGGCAAAAAATTAAGGGGAGATTGAAAACATTTAAAAATGCCATTTTCATTTACTGTACGTCTCCATGCCTCCTGAAATCCTTGATTGAAATGACGAAGTGTGTAAGAAAATTAGCGCGTTATGCTTTCCATTACAGCTATTTACTCCTTGCTCTCCGCGTATGCCTTTCAGGGAGAAAATTGCTTGTTTTAATGTTTTCTATCACCCTTTAAAATTTTTCCCACGAGTTTCGGAACATCCTGTATATTTCTAACGTATAATATTCTGTGAAAATGTTTCTCTTATCTACAATTTCGAATTTTCTCTAAATGAGAGAATTCTGCAATCACTAATGCTGTATATTTAGCTTTTTGTGACGAATTCCCTTCATTCGTAATAAGAGACATAATTACTCAATAATTATCAGCTGAAATCCTTAACCAGTTTATTCAAATTTTTGAATAGCTAAAAATCAATATAAATTAAGTGCGTGTAGAGCAGTTTAATTAATACGACCTTAACTATAATAACAGTTATATCTACTTATCTCACGAACTCTAATCAGTAGTCTTCTAATAACGGGATCAGTGTCAGGCAGACATATTTTGAATATTATTTTATATTCTTTCATAAAATATGTGATGATCAAATTAAAACTGTGTTGAAAAACTGACTGATTTTTTTTAAAACAGGTTCTGATGATTAATAAAATATTGAAATAGTGTCGTTGAAAATTTGTATGTTAACAACAGACTTATTTTTAACTAAGCAACTGACAATAGAGAGAGAAAGAGGTCACAACTATTGTAAATTATTCTTAAAATAAGCCATATGCTTATTTACGAACAACCCGCCAGTCCATTTTAGGTTTACACAAAAAATTTAATTTCGATCATCGAAAAAATGGTTTGAGAGCTTAGAGCTTATTTTGCGGAAAAATATAGTGATTCATTATAATATGTACAATGAATTTCGTTCTCACAAAACGAAGTGTTTTACTAACATTTTTATTAAGACGTCATATTAATGGATTTTTGAAATACTCTTTTAAATTACTTCTTCTTGAGGAGATATCTAGCCATTTGCAGTTTAGAACTCTTATAAAACATTTTATAAAATAAAATAATAATAATTTTTTTTGAAAAAAATGTATTTAAAAAATTAAAATAATTGTTCACGATCTGATAATTTAGAAATATTACAATGCATGGAACATTTCTCAATTCTGGACACAAGTACAACTTTGCGGATTGAGATTCATGAATGTTTTGAATATTACTTCTTATTTTAAGACATTTTATTAATTTTTTTTCAACACAGAGTTATTATTTTTATTTCAGTATACTTTGATTATACTCATAAAAAGAAATAGTTTGGCCAAAATTTTAAATAGAATTTAGACATTGGGAGTCTTACTTTTGAAAAGGGGCATAAAGTATATTTAAAGTAAAGTATACCTGCCCAAATGGTAATTATTATCTGGAATCTCTCAAGCATTTTTAAAATTGTATAAGGCTAATCAGAAAATGCGAGATTCATTAATATACGTCCTCTTTCCTCCTATGGAATCCAAGTGTAGATAATAGTTAAGTAAAATATTCTTCACACAACAAAAAAGCAATTCGAGCCTCAAGTCATCAATCATCATGTTTGTGTTATAATACATATGTACAATGTTCCTATGTAACATTACAGAGAAAATATATTTTCCTTTGAAAAAATAAGCGCATTTTGTTATCCTTACTGATCTTTATAGCCCTTTATTCTCTAGTTATTTTCAATTATTTGTATACGTCGTGAACTTTAATTGAACTATACCAACTTGGAAGAAAATCCCATTTTTCAATTATAACTCAAAAGTATTTGAACACATTGAAAACCATGAAACCTTCATGTATAGCTAACTATTCGAGAATAGTTGAATCAGATATGATTCATTTCAAGCCTCTTTTCAAGATCAAATTACTAACATACTTATTAGTAGTCTTTATTCTGTAAATATTTTTAGTCTTTATTTATAAATTTCTATTTAATTAAAATATTCTCTAAGCAAACAGAAGCTTTTTTTTAACTGTGAATTATCGAAAAAATAACTTTATTTCTTACCTTTATCAAAACGATGGCAGTTGAAATTAGTTTAAAGATTTTTGAAGTAATATTCTTCAGTTAATATTTACACAGTAATATTGTGCCAGAAAAATATTTATACCTATAACAGTTCCACTGCAATGCTTAAAGCTGAATCAATAATACGCCATTTTAGGTCAAATTTTATCGATTGTGTTTACAATTGGGATTTGTTATTTATTTTTTTTCTCTTAGTGTTAAAATTTTAATTGAAAATGAACATCATTTTAAACTTGCGACATTTCCCCATTCAATTATTCAGTCAACATCTTTAATTTATTTTACGTATTTGTACTTAATTATAGTTAATTATTTTAACAGTATGGTAAATTTTATTTTTCTAATATAACTTTTATATAGAAATCAAAGTTGTGTCAGAAAGGAATTTAAAACTTGTATCTTTTATAGAAAAAAAAATTGGAAAAAATAATCAGAGTTCTTGTTATGATGCGGAATGATGAAGATGAGAGAGAGAATATTAATGCAGGACATTATTACTTAGGGGGCCATTAGAGTTGAAGTAGAAGAACATTTTCAGTTATGTCCAAATTAATTCCTTATCAACTACACACAAAAAAAGATTTCAATCTATAACAAAAGTAGCAACAAACTCTTACAATTTGATAGTTGAGTGTGTTGATTTGGAGTACTTTCTAATAGCTTATCGTTTTAATACATTTCTCAAAGATTTTAATCAGATCTTTCACATTTTTGTAGCCGTGAATGTATTACACTAATCTTAATGAATGCGGAAGCACAGAAATTTATAAGTTGCATGACACACTTTTAACATAGAGTGAATTTTTTGCTACTTTGGCCTTTAGCATACAGAAAATTGTGTCATTTAGAATTTTTATTTTGAAATGAACATCATTTTAAATTGACAGCATTATCCTATTCACTTATGCATTTAATTTCTTCAATTTAATTCATACACTTATTTAATTTGGGATTTAAAAAAAACCCAGTTAAATTACAATTAAGGTGCAATTGCAAGAATTATAGAAATAAATTACATTCCAGCCAGCTACAAATACGAGATAAAAACAAAATAAGCAAAGTAAAAATAGACACGCAAATGACTTTGAAATAACTTTTCGTAGTTTTCAAAGTTTTATGATTTCTTGTCCAAATGTTTAAGAAAAAAATAGCATTCTCGACCACTACAAATGCAAGATAAAAATATAGAAAAAAAAACAGAATAAAAATAGCCAGGGAAATAATTATCAAATAAAGTTTAAGTGTTTAATTCAAATTTTTTACGAGTATATTCACACACACACACACACACACACACACACACACACACACACACACACCGTTACGAAACAAATTCTAACACCGAGGATAATGACAAATGTCACTTTATTCACAAATCTTCAGGACAACACATAGGTAGCAGAATTTAGACACACTTTTAAGGACAGTCACAGTTGTAACAGCAACGTTCAGCTCACCAGCTTATTAGTTCTCGCTACGACCACGACTTTTTCCAATCAATGTTTCATTTTTGCTGCTTTATTTCATTAAGATTTTGTTTATAAATTTTTAAAAAGTTAAGGTTAAATTTTAATCACTTTATATGTGTTCCAACTTAGATGTTTTAAGTTGTTGGTGTGTGATATTAGTTATCAATGAAATGAGGGAAATCTAAGCCAAAACGTTTTTCTGAAATTGAAATTTTAGAATACAATGTTACGCCGAAATATTAGACTTAGTTGTTTTCCTTCAGAACGGTTACTATTTTTGGAAAGACCGTTTTACAAACCATGGGAGAATATTCCTGAAAGTAATGGTGCATAGGTAAGGGTGATCGTGGGGACAAATTTGACCTCCAATGTCACCAAGCCGCCAAATTTGGCTATAAAACGAGATGTATCTAGATGAAAAGACAAGAGTCAAAAACAAAAAGAAGCTTCTAGAAAAATATATGGGAGAGTATATGTATAAGGTGTACTGTGCATCAGTTTTAATTTTATAGAATGTATGTATATTATATATTTCTTATGGAATATTGAATAATGTAATTTTGTATCTGCGATTCTAGGAACTTTGCATTGGGATTATCGTGCATTCATATTTATGTTTGTTAGTTTCTTCCTGTTTAAAGGAAGTATTTTGTATTTGCTAGAGAATTTCAGAGAGAGGGAGAGAGAGAGAGAAAGAATGAATTTCGATTTATTCAGAAAGAATCTGCTAGTTCATTGCATGGACCTTTTTGGCATTCGAAAGACGATCAACCCCGTAACAATAGTAAAGTAATATAAAATTAAAACAACATTGTAGACGTGGGGATTTGTATGACTGTTTTAGATGCCCTTATACATGGGTAGCAACACACGGCCACTATAAATCCTATCGGAAGTTCTTTAAAAGTAGGAGAAAAGAAAATTGAATCTATACTTGTGATGTGAGTTATTATTTGCGTAATTGATTTGAAAGACCTGTATTTATTCATTCCATAATGTTTCTTTACGTATTTAAGAAATTAATTGTTTTTACTTTATCTGATTGACTAAAATATTTGTTTAAAATTCTTTTATTGTTAGCATCATGTAACATTTACAAGTTCATTTTAATGTACATATTTATTTAATTACATAGAAGGGAGGAAATATTATTACAATACTATCTCAATTACAATATTTTATACTTACATGAGAGAGGACATTTCATTTTCTGATTTTTCAAAGAAAATGATAGAATTATTAACTTTTTTTGTTTAAATGATGATGATGGTGGTAATTAATTATAAAGTAATTAAAAGCCTACTAATGATAAATAGAATTATTTTTAACCATAGTTCACGGCAGAAAACTTTATCAATAATTGGAATAAAACTATTATGCATTATTTATGTATTTTATATGAGGTTTTCAAATCACAATTGTTAATAAATAAAATTACCCTTATGATCTTACAATTAAACTTAATTTTAAAGGAGTGAATCATCCCTATCTTGATGCGCAATTACTCGAATGTCTAGCCATTTACTTTGATATTTTTTGAGGAAATTACGAAGTTCTTTCACAAATGCCAAAGATTACAAACAATTCTTAAGCTCATGTACGTTAAAAATACTAGTAGTTGACTGATTATAATATGCGTAATCACTAGTGGTATTAATATAGTATTAATTTTAACATGGTATATACTCAAGAATCAAAGATTCTAGTGGATGGCATTTTAAAATGGGCTATTTAAACAACATCGACATTGTAAATATACATGCTCATACCTCTTAAAAGATAACAATCATCGAAAGATTTTTTTGAAAGAAAACGAATAGATTTATAAGAGCTATGGTGGGGTACACTGAAATGAAAGTGAGATCAAATATTTCTATTTGAGACCAATTAAGGCATCACCATCAATCCTCCAATTAAAACCAGTGAGAATATCATGTATGGAAGTAATTTTAAATATCTGAGACCGAACAGAAGAGGAAGAAAAAATAAGAATCTTAATAATATATTGGAAAATACCACGATCTTGTATTTACATTATTTTTCAAGAATGCTAATGAAAAGACCCTACACAGGTTTATATATATATATATATATATATATATATCCATTAACCACATCAAAATATTTTTGTAATTGGATTCCACTTCGTCTTTGTAGTTTTCTTAGTTATCAAACATTTGTTTAAAAAAATTTATATTTGACTCTAGGGCTAATCAGTGCTAGGATTCATTACTCTAAGGATAGGATTTATTATCAATAAAATAAAAAAAAATGTTCACGCGATTTCCGTTAATTACTTCGTATGATTTCGATCATAATATTTTCCGATTCGTATCACTAAACATTACAGAACTTAAAATGTTCCTTTTGAAGAAAATGTATTTTTATATTTTGTTGCATGATACTCTAAAACTCATAAATTATGTGTAGACAGGGTTTGGCTTATCACGAGACGTATTCTGTGAGCACAATCTTTGTTTAGCACTGTTATGAGATAAAATTACTCATTAATCGTAAATTTTGCTTGTTTTTTTATATTATTTTATTCAGCACACCAGAACACAACGGCTTACGCGCTTTCAAAATTAAAAGGGCTTAAAAAATTTCAGCAATTATATTGAATAAATTTAAAGCTGTTTTTACCTAGCGTCAAAGAATAGAGATTAATTTCGGAATATTTGTTCCAAATAGAAAAAATATTCAGAATTAATATTACATTCCAACTTCGCAACCATATTGAGAGAGCATTATACTTTCATACCACTCATTTCTGTTTAAATTTCAGTGATTTTCTACCCTTACATTCAGTATTCATTTTCTCTTTATAAAAAATATTCTATTTTTTTCTTACTGTTCCTAATGGAGTTTTATTTTTGTACGCTATAGTGAAAAAGGGGTATTTTTAGTAAATGTTTCTAAATTTTCAGGACGAAGTATCGTAATTGGGAATATATGTTGTAATCACACGGATGTAAATTCATTTTACAGCATTTTTCTGACTGAAACCCAACTTCAGAGTTTGGATATTTTTTTTAACATTACGCATATAAAAAATGAACAAGGCTATTAAAAATTGATCAAATATTCTTATAAGACTTCCATTTTATCGGATGAATTCTTCTTATCTATTTCTGTTCATTTTTACATCGGATTCGAGGTCGGCTGTTTCCTCTGAGTCGTAGGTTCGAGTCTTGATGCCATTCAAGACCCACCGTGTATCCAGGACTGATGCACGTTAAATATGTCGGAGACCAAAGTCTTCCCGTTGGCGTGGTGGGGAAGTTAGGAGAGAGAATGCCAGCTCAGTGTCGTTCTCGTCACTTGACAGAGGTTCAAAATTGCGAGGTCTGTCACAGATAGTCTTTGTGTTGCTTCTAGTGCAGCGTTAATAAAACCAAACCAAACCAAAATCTTTTCATTTTTAATGAACTGTTTTTCAACCTGTTCTTTGGATCATCTGTTCTTTTATTCTTAATTTAAATTCCTCGCAACACCAAAAACCTATTGTATTTAAATGAATTTAGCTCTACAGAATTACTAATTTATTAACTATTTTGGTAACATTATGATTAGTCGTACGACCAATAAAAAATATTCTATACATTGCACTAAAAAGCCTATAAACATTTCCCAGTTATATAGACACACAGGAAAAATGCAGCATACATTAACTGATAGCAAAAAAAAATAGTTGAAATAAAAAAAAA
>BMAW01059805.1:364131-389735 GCA_019974015.1 Nephila pilipes | reverse complement strand
AGTTTTGTCATTCAGTTAGCCTAAATGTTTTTCTCAAACATTATATGTATTTTTAAAGATGAACATTCTTAATGTTCTTCTAAGTGCTCAGAGTCAGTTTCTTAAAGTCATGAATTGCTCTATAATTAGACTATACTTTATGCTGAATATTGTTATTAAATTTTGTCGTCATTCACATCTTTAACCAGAAAACAGTCAATTAAATTTTAATACGAATCCTGAATGCATCCTTTGCATAGAGTATTTTCAGTTGCAGAAGCAATATCTGAGAACTTTTTTTTTATTGGAACAGAGTTTTGCTGTAGAGTGATTCAATTTAAGATGTCGTTTCAAAATGGAAATTTATAAATGAAATTATACTTTTTGCCAACAAGTGGAACACGAAGTCGGGAAGGATTTTTATCACTAAGAGAAAGTTAAAACATGAAAGCCTTGCAAACCACCTGAATCATAAAAACATATAAATGCTTGTAAGAAAAAGCATAAGGTCAATTTTAAACTTCTACGAACTAGTATTTAAAAAAAAAAAAAAAAAAAAAAACACTTTTCTTTTACACACTCCTTCTCGTTTGCCTTTTTACATATCATTAAACAAGAAATGTGTTTTTGTCATTTTTGTTTAGTCTGGATATTTACCTAAGCGTACGTACAAAGACTGTCATAAATATATCTATTTTTATAACTTTTGAAATAGGTAGAATCTAAACAAATTTGATGTAGGATTCATTAAGTATTCATGGGAAAGAAATACAAAAAGAAAAAAAAAATGCAATATACGAGGCAGTTTTAATTACAAATAATCTTATATATGCAACTAAGAATGAATTTTTTTTTCTGTTGCCTAAGTATAACGTACGTCATGCCTTTAGATACTACTGCAGTCGTAAAAAACTTGTTTTAGTCAGTTTAACAATACCCCGTTGGTAGCAACTAATTCATTGTGAAAAAGGGCAAATAGAAGGTTTACGTGTTTTTTTTTCTGGGAAAAACTAGAGTAATGTAGTAAAATATCTAAACAGATCTAAGAGATGTATTCAAAATGGTGATCTCATGGCTTAAAAATACTATAAGTTCATCCAAGGAAACTCAATTAGCGGGACGAAAGACATATTTTAAGGATTGCATCAAATTTTGCGAAGTCCTCAATCGAAATCAGACGACGATATCAGTTAAAAGTGAATAAAGAACAAATAATTCGGACATTACATCGAAATTCTAATCAGAAATCGATGCAAATTATATATATTACAAAATTAACAATAAAGCACAGAAGAAACATGAACATGCATTGGAACATAGTACGTATTTTAATGCAATGTTCCATTTTTATATGAGAATGTAATGATACGTGATTGGTGATATATCTTTATTTTTTTCAGATCACATTTAGAGACGAAAAAAAATTCTATCTGGATGGCCTAGATGGATTTAAAATCTACTGGAAGGATTTACAGAAAGAGGAAAAATATTTTTCGAAATGACATTTTAGAGATGGAAGAGTTATACAATAGTTTGGGTCACCTTCTGTAGTCGCAGAATACTTTCATTCACTTTCACTTCTACAAAAATGAACAGCAATGAATTTACTAATAGACTGAAGACACATTTGTTAATGTTTATTTGACGATTTTGTTGTGTGAAACATGTTTTTCAACTACAAAATGACAGCTACATATGAGTTTCATTACTTCATCAGTGGTTTAATTTTCATTATTCATCAGTGGCTACATTCCACGAAAGTGACAATCCGCATTCATTCCGGAAAGTGAAAAACCGGATTGGCCGGTTTCCTCCAGATATCAACCCAATAGAGAGCCTTTGGATCATAATTCTGCTACAAATTTACGAGCATAACAATCAGTTTCAATCTACAGATGAACTTAAAAATGAAATTATGAATGCAGGGTCATATAGTGATCAAACTGTTGTTAACAGTCTCGGGCAAACCATGCGTAACCAAATTTTTCGGTTAATTAATAGAAATGGAAGTATAATCGACTATTAGTGGACATCTGTTTGTTATTTTTCACAAGAAAATGTTTACTTTTCTTTGGTGTTGGTATAATTATGCTGAGCCGATAGCATGTACTTCTTGACATGTTTGTACTCCCTAAAAGTAAATGTACGTGTTGGTATTTCTTTCAGTTATATTGATGTATTAATTGAACATTAAATAATACTCATTCACAAAATACACGTGCAAATATTTTATTTAAAGACAAAGCAATTATAATTTCAATGGTAGGTATATTTCTGGCACGTTCTGTATTATCCATTTCATTTGCTGAAAAACCTCATACATGTGTAAAAGGCGTTGTAGTAATAAATAGCTTTCCTTATCGATATTTATAGTAATAAACTTATGTGGAAATATATATAGTAAAGTAATCAATATCAAAATGAGTCAAAAATTCAAATTTAATGTTAAGTAGTTACAACTTACTACTACATTAATACTACACACACAATATATATATATATATATATATATATATATATATATATATATATATATATATATATATATATATACATACAAAGAGAGAGAGAGAGATTATTATTATTAATTATTCTAGATAAAATTTGTTTGTAAGGAGAAAACCTAAAGTCAAAACTTCAAAACTTAATGATTTTGAATGAAATTTATAAAAGGAAATAAATCTATGTATGAATTTGAAGAAATATCACGCACACAAGAAGAATTAATAGCATTAATTCACCCTATTAGCACCCTGTCACGAGACAGATTGGTGCTCTTGTTTTCTGTTTTATACACATAACAAAGTTGATTTACACCCCTGGTGTTTTGTTGTTTGTTCTGCGATAACTCTGGCTATGTAATTTTTCAAAGCTATATATATGAAGTGATCTGTGTTTTAGCTACTCAGTTGCGGTTTCTATTTTTGAGAGTATTTTTTTACAATTATTGTTACACAGTGTGATAAGTTTCAATTTTGTCTTGAACCACTTTTAACGTAAAAATCATAACTACAACAGTAATGATTTTACAAAGTGTCTTTCATGAAGATGAAAAATGCTAAGAAATTAAAAGTTTTTGATAATGATGAAGTGTAATCAAGATGAGAATATTAAGGATTTGAATATTTGATGGAGATTATTACTTAGTTGGCCACTAGTTCTGAAGTAGAAGATTATTTTCGATTATGTCCAAATTCCTTTCTTACCCTTTTCAAAAAAGAGATTTCTAGCTATAATAAAAGCAGCTAACTCTTGCTTTTTGATTTTCTTACGAATGGATTTTGCGTTGTTTCTAATAGTTACTCGTGTAAATACCTTTCCCAACGACTTTAATCATGTATTTGCGACTACCGCATTTAATAAGTTCGTTAGTGATCTCCCTTACCTCCAGAGAAGAGCCTCATTAAAGGCAACTGGACGCGTGTGAAAGATCAACCGAAATTTATGTTTCCGATGAACTTTAAGGTCATGCCTTGACCTACAGAGTCTAATATTCCGGGAAATAAAAGCACCCTCGCACCAGGTGTGCAGTTTGTAGATGCAATTTCCTTTCCCGACTGGAGTTATCAGTGACCAATATATGAGTTTATTAATTCAGTTATCCAACCAAAAGAAAGAATTGTGTCCCGTGGTTTGGAAAGAAATATCGCCTTTTTCATTACACACAAAAAACTCTTAACAGAAGGGACAGGAGAGATTTCCTAAACATTCAACCAGTACGACGTATCGAAGAACATTGTACTACTTAGTCTAGTGTACGACTAGCACCAAAAATGTCATATTTGCATAGAAAACACAAGAGCAACAAGGACACTGTATCTTACTGTAAATATATTACATCCATAATATTTAAATTAACTACAATAAATTTGTATGATTATAACCATCTAGGTATCCTGTTATTCAATGCAACGAGCAGCCGAGTATTTAACATGTTCGGGAGTCAATATAAAACACTAATTTAAATTATGTTGCAAAATGGCATGAATGCAGTAACATTGAAATTTATAAGCAGCATTGCATGCTTTCAATTTAATACGGTACTAATATTTTGCTATCTTGTTCATTAATATCTTAGATAATTGAGCCATTTAGAATTTTTATTTTGTTTTCACTTTTCTTTGCATAGTTAAAAATTTCGTTAGGTGGCCCATTTCGTAAATATGAAGTGAAACCCTTGAAACGGATGCAATAGCACTAATTCCCAACTTTATCCATTTTTTTTTCTTATTGTTTGAGGATGTGTTAACACAAAAAGGTTTGACAACGAAAGTCCAACTCATAATGAAATATGGTTTTTCGAAATAAATTGCCCACCGTTTACAATGCTTGATCATAATTCGAGATAGATCCATTCAAGCAAGATAATCATAATTACATTTTAATATATTTCCGATTGAATAATATAGTTGATTATATTTGTAACTGAATTCGTTCGTTTTATTTACCTTTCTAATAAAAATTAAATTTAACGAGTAAGATTAAAAATGCCTTTTGATTGAAATAGTAATAGTTCCTTCACTGATAATCTTTAAAAATGAATGCTCTTACACATTGGCGGGCAATAAGAAGAGATGCCATTGCCCTTTTATAAGTAATAATGAAATAATAATTTTAAAAAAGGAAATAAAGCGCAAAATTTCATTTTGTATTATTTTCTATTAAGCGTTTTTACAAATTTAAATTAGAGTACAGAAAGAAAAAAAGTGTGATAGGAATAACGATTAAAAAGAAGAATGCTAATCTATGTAAGCGGAAAAAAAGTAGGGTTTTGAGATTAACTTAACATTTTTCTGATGATATTTTTATTATATGTTTTATATGACGAGGTGTGGATTTAAAATTGTTATCTTGCATATGGAGAACTGTGATCAGAAATAGTTTGATATGTGTCATTACGAGACTTACTTCCTTTTAGGCAGATAAATATAAATTTTAATTTTAATTTAAATCATTGTAGTGATAATTAAAGGAGCTTTAATATATTAACATTACAAAAATATCTATTCTGAAACTTCCATTATTCCTTAATTTGTATAAAGGGCATCTATTAAAAACACATGTGAAATTTAAATCTTTTATGATGTGAGTCTTTTTTCCACAATGTTGGGTATTTTTTCGATGTATGGTATCTTTCTCCTCTAAATATTTTATCTTTTAAATATTATTCGAAATTTATTGTTTCTTTACAAAATACAAAACTTCCTATGTAAACTTTGATTTAAAAAAAAGCACATTTTTGTCCATATAGAGATATTTTGAGAAGTACTTCATCAGTGTTTTGGTTATATTGAGTAAAAAATAAAGTTAGTAAATTCCCACAGAATACCTTTGAAATACTACCAATATTCCATTTATGTAATATTTATACAGAAAAGTACTATAAAAACAATTTTCAATAAGGAATTTTCAGACTAAGATAGAATTTCTTCCTAAAAAGAATTATTTTACGTCTCTGTGGAAAAATTATAACTCCTTATATTTCACTACACATTTTCTAACAACAATTCAACAAAGGCCTTTTATTGCGTAAATGAATTCTCATCATGACATAAGTCTAAATTTTATATATTTCTCAAAACTTCGCATAAGAGTTTAAAGTCATAAAGATATTTTTGACAACTGTACACTTTAGAACTTGATGCAGTGTCGTAAGTTTGGTCGTGTTAAAAATTTTTTGGCCCGTATTATAACAATTGTGGGCCAGTTTTCCCTTAAGAATGTTTTGGGTGGATCACTTCCTTTTATCTTTTTTTTATGTCACTTTTTTAACAATTTCTATTTTGTGGTTATGTTCCTTTGTGAATAAATCGGGATAATGGCACTGATTAAATATAGAAATTGGAAACTTCGCTAAATATTTGTAGTTTAAAGAAACAGTAAGGAACATCATGTTTTGCAGCAGCATTTTTATGGAATAAAATGAAAAAAAAAAAAAAAACTCCTTTCTGAAATAAATATATAATATGTACCACGAATGATTAAAGTCTACACCCTTAAACAAGGCTTCCGTAAAAAGTAATTTTATAGTTAAAACCTCCTTAATTTCTCCTGACGAAAATGTACTGAGATAAGTTATACCAGAATTCGATTGTATTTGCCATTCATTAAATTGCAGGAAATAATGCAAATGAAGGAAAAGATTAGAGGGAATTATTATCTAGATAATTAAACACATACCGTGTGCACAATTAGACAAATACAGTGCAACTTCAATGGCTCGTCGGACAGCTTCCTGCTGCAATACATGCTGCAACAATGTTCGGCATTGAGTTTATTAGATGTCGAATGTTGTCCTGTGGCATATGGGCCCTCAAGTCTTGAACAGCCACATCTAAATAATGTATAGAGTGACACGGCGGTATCTAGCGTTTGAGCTGGTCCCACAAATGCTTTTTTATGGATACGTCTGGGGAGCGGGCCGGCCATGGCATTCCACGTCGCTCTGGCTTGGCACCAATGTAGAAGGAGTCACCGAAGCGTACGTGTTAAAGGCAGCATAAGAAAATTATACTAGAATTACAGATTAGCATTAGACTTCTGGCAATGGATTTTTGGACCAACTGGTAGCCCTAAATCTGACCGTATCCCGAAACGAGTCACTGTGAGATCCACGATCGCTTGTCACACGATCCTTCGATCTTCTCGCCTTGTCGTCTTCCTCGTTGCTTCAGACCCGATTCTTCGCCGGTGGGTACCATCTCATGTCCACTGCTCTCAACATGTTCTGTCAGTACACTTCGAACGATCAATCTGGCGAGCAACACACACGTAGACCAGCTGCGATTTTCACACATGCCGATGATCAGGCCGCTCTCAAACTCGCTTAACTGTGCGAAATGTCTTCTCACGCGTCTACCTGGCATTTCCTTTATGAATCTTCCACGACGCCCCGATTTATATAGAACCTACTTCCTGATTGCAGCGCCAGTGCAGGGTGTGTGGTTATGTACAATGGTACCAAACTTAGATCATTTTCATATCGGACATCATTGAACTTTCGATTATTTGCAAAATTTCGCGATTAAAGCTCTATTCCTTCTTGATGCACTTTTTTCAATATCCCTGAGTATATGAGTTTAGAATTAAATGTGTTATGCTATTAATCACTTCCTTTAAAAAATTTATGTTTTATTCAGGCGACTTGTCCTTCTGATTTCTATATTTAGAGTTATGTGATTTATAGTTTTATAAGACAGAATGCTCGCTATTTTGTAATTTACAATAAAGTAAGAAGTGAATAAGAAAAATTACTTTTTAACTAGTTACGAAAACTTTATTTTTGAAATTTGGTAGGAACTAAATAGATGAGGTTTAACTATGCTGACAAGTTCTTTTTATTTGGGCTTTATAGTTTAAAAAAAAAATTCCGATTGAAAAAAACTGGCGCATAGATAAAACTCCACACATTTCTTTTTTCTTTTTCTTTTTTTATGAGACAAAAATGATAAAAAAAATTATAGTTTGAATCACTTTCCGGATGACTACTAAAACAAGGTTGACTAATTAGGATAATTATTAGGATTTTACTGACTGATTAGGATTATATATTAAAATATATATAATCTTACTGCTGACTTATTGCTGTTTTTATTGTTTCTATTATTAATTTGCTTTATTCTCTAGAGCTAAAAGATATGAATAACGCCCAATTAACAGTAATAATAGTTTTAACTATATTCTTGAAAGAGTTAGAACATCATTATTAATTTAAAACATTTCCTATTTTATTTATCACCTTACTTTAATTGTAATTAATAAGAGTCTTGGAATTATAAGAATTTGAAATTTCACATTTTAATCAACTTTAATTTGAATCCTAAGTGCTTTTTGTTTACAGTTTTTTGATTGAATATTTTTAAGTAATATTTCTATATTTGATTGAGCCAATAATAGAAGTAATCTAAAAAACGTTGTAAGTTTATTCAATGGAAATATAATTTCAAATTACTTTTTCTTAAGCCATGTAAAAAGAAGTAAATTATGTTACAGTTTTTAGGTAGCTTAAAAAATATGAAAATTACGATTTAAAAAAAGTCTATCCATTTCAGTATTAAATTGAGGTATTTTTTCCCAGTATTTAATACATGAAATCCTTCATCAAATATTTTATGCGTACTTCCAACATTTTTAAGTACAGTCAAATCTTTCGTATATGCAAGAGTTTTAAGTTCCTTCTCAATTTTTTTTAAAAATATGTGAAACAATATTTATTTGAGAACCTAGCAAATCAGGAATTTTGTTTTTGTAGACAAGTAACCATGTTTTATATAGATACTAGTGCAATTTTTCAAAATAATTATAAAAAATTCACAGCCATTTTTGTCAAAAATATGCCCGAATTTTTTTACTAATTTCCTTTTTGACGGAAAATGCTAAGCATATTAAATTTACTGCCCTTAAAATAATTATGAAATTGTTGTTGAAAATTCAAGTAATATGTACACGAAAGTTATCTCTGGTTTCTAATTTGTGTTAGATATCAATGTTAGAAAATATTAAAATGCTAAATTATTTAAAAAAAAAAACAAAAACATGCTATAATTTTTATTATTATATTATACGGATCCAATTTTACTAATTCTATTATCAAAACGTTAAAAAAAATTCCTCTTACTGTATGCAGTTCTTTACAAGATAAACAGAGACTGTCATTACGAAAAATATTGACTAATAGATTAAAATAATTATCGGACATTTTCTAAGAAAAAATATAAATACTCTTTTTATCATACAAAAATGAAAAGCCTAAGATGTCCAACTTTCTGACATGAAGATTCATAACCCTTGTTATTTATTTATTTTTTCATTAATATTCATAATATTATTCTCAATCACTAAATAAAGCTTCAGGTATATAACTGAACATAAGACATTATGGTAGGGCTATTCGCGATCGTCTCTCCACTAACCTCGAGGACTTTCTTGTAATTTGAATTACATAAAACAATAACTCCCTGCCAATCAAAATGAAAACTGATGAGGTAAATTATATGAAAATATATGTAATGAACTGAATTATGGATAGGGATATATAAGCGAAATATAGTTGAAACGAAAGAAAAGGGCCTTAGAGGATAATGACTAGCTGATAGATATTTGTAAAGTGGATTAAATCATCAAAATTGCAAGTTCTGACATTTCTTAGAAGCGACTCCTACTTTTAATAATAGGAGTTGAATCTGTTATAAGCAAGAAGTGTTTGAATAGGAACGAGTGATTTGGTAAGCTAATACTTTATTATTTGAATATAAACTAGAATTAACTGAGTAAAGAATGTTTCGAGAGAGTGTGATCTTGCTTAGAATAAGTGCAAGATCAGTGTTGATAAATAATAAACCGTGCTGTCTTTTTCTGGGATATCTTCAAATGGAGTTTTGAACTTACTGGCTATTTAGACACTAAGATGTTCGTAGAGTTAAATAACGATGGAAGACCTTACTACTGCGCTATATATTTTACGAACCTAATTATGCACTCAAATTTACCGAATCTAATTACACTGAAATATAAGAAATATATACATATATCTGCATTCAGATCTAATGACTTCAAATCTGTATTTAAAATGAACGAACTTAGATCTGAATTTAAAGTGAACAAGCATAAATCTATACCCAAACCCAATAAGTCGCCAATGTTTTTTAATTGCAGGAGTCCTAATGTGTACCCTGACAGAACGAGGACCAATCTAGATTGAGATTTAAAGAAAGTCAAAAACCTTGATATATATTAGGGCAGAACATTTGAGAGATTAGTGAAAGGTCAAGCATTGTCCTCGTTTTCTGGCTATATTCACTATTATATGGCTCACTATCCTATTGTGTTCACTCTCACAAGGATCGAGCTGTAACTTACTTTAGGACTCTAACGCGCAAGCACTCAACCGACCAAAATTTTAGTTATTTCATGAAATATAACAGTATGCTTTACGAGATAAAAAAAAATCTTATCAAATATAAATAATAAGTTAATACTAAACAAATGCTTCACTTTTATTTGTATCTTACTTTAAAGTGATTTTTGTGATTTTCGAATCTTCCTATGTATGGTCTTTCTTTTTAATTAGATTTTTTTAAATGTCCCCAAAGGAAAATTCCCTTTATTTTTCATGTCATTTTCATTTATCTATTCATTTGGATTTTTCCCCAACTCATGTATACTAAAAAGTTTCTTCGAAGAGGTTTGGAAGCTCAACTTTTTTATTCTCTAGCTCCTCTTTTGAAACTCAATCTTTGACATATCAGGGCCAATGGTATATCTAAGTAGGCTGAAACTTAGAGATCTACATATACTGGGGCCTTGTCTGTATTTTTGCTGAATATTTATTAAAATATAGTGATTATAAACTGCTGGAAAGGCTCATTAATAATTTAAATGTCTGGATCTCATCAAAAGGAAGAATACGTACCTGAGTTGTTTTTTTTTGTCAGTCCCAATAAATTGTAGAAAAAGTTTAGTTCAGCAGAAATAAAATTCCTTAAATGTGAATTCGCATCAGTAATTGATCTTCCATTTGTATGAAATAGTAAACATAAAGTTCCGAAACAATTTTGAATAACAACAATTTTAGGAAACAGCAATCAACTGACCAAATACTACGTCACTCCCCAAAAATTAATATTCGAGTTTTTACCTTGATACCTTACCTTGATTGACATATCTTTTTTTCGTTACATACAATAAGAGATCAGCGATATCAATGAAACGAGCAAGGGATTGTTCCACAGTATTAAGAATTATTTTTCATATAAACATTTCTTTTTATTCTTTTGAATACTATTTTCAGTTATTAATTTTTAAGATTTCTGTTCGTGTTTCTTTTTAATTATAAACGATTTAAGAATCCTTAATATTGTACTTTTATAAGACATTAACTTTAGACTTCTTTAAGCTTTTGATTTTAATTTTTGTTCTTACCTATTTGATTTCTTATTCATTTTCTTAAGAGAAATGTAATAAAAATCCTATAATACCCTATTATTTGTAAGATAATAGTGAGAAATTCTTCTCGCATTGCTCGTCATTATATTGGGAATGAATTCCCTCGATTAAAAGACTATAATAAAGAGATAATTTTTTTCGAAAAAAAAAGTCAAAACCTGATAACTGCTTAAAGAGCAAGATTTGTCCATTAATATATTTACTTTATAAATATCAGCGAAATAATATTGATATAAATGTATTGCAATTATTTTCTCAGTTGTCGAGAAGAACCATAATCTAAAAGGAACTTCATTTACCGTTATCATTGGGAAGTATGTGAGTTGATTCAGGAGTTGATTTATGTCTCCTTGACTTGTGGAAATGTTTCCGTTTTGCTTGGAGATTGTCTTGGTGGGCTGCACTAGCCATGGCAACAAAAAGTGGCGTAGTTGATTCCATTTCTATAATGTTAAATTATTTATTAAACATAAATTAATCGAGTTGTTTAATTGTTTTTTTTATTTAATTAAGTGGTATTTAAACTTGAATTGAACATACGCACTTAGAAATGTCCCAAATTATTGTGATTTCTTAAAATAAAATACAATTTTCCTTAATCGCTTATGAAAGAAAGAATCTACTAATTTTTAATGTTTGTAAAAAAACATTTTACTAGATGATTAATATTTTAAGTTTCCTCTTTGATCATTTATATAAAATGAATAGTTATTTCAGATATTATTAATGTGTATCAAAAAGCGTTAAAAATGAATTTTTGTAAATTGCAAAGGAAATTTCAAAAAAGGATTAAGCAACTTACCAATAAGATTCAAGAAACTTTTTCGTCTTATCCTCAAAAATAACAAACTGCAGAAGTACTTTCAGACAACGTCTGGATTCTGCGACAGCCTTGCAAAGTATCCTTTCATAGTACTTTTTTTAAAGAGGGGGGTGGGGAACAAACCCAAAGCGGATTTAGAGCGCCATCTAGAAATAAGACTTAATAATAATTATTTTGATACATGGACTATTTTAATGTGAGAAACAGGAAAAAGAAAAAGATGTGAGCTAATATCTTAAAAGCACAGTTTAATTTTTTGTTATTTTTCACCTTTGATTTCAGCATTCTTAAATTCAAATATCTCGGTATTAGCCTAGAGGGAAGGCATGAAATAATTAAGAGGATACCATTCAGGATTTCTTTTCAAAAAAGAAATCGCCGACGCGTTAGTTACAGAAGCGACGCGTTAGTTACAGAAGCAAAATACCGGGAAATTTTTCATACATATAATCCTACAACGGGGGGTGTAATAACTACGGATAGAGAGTCGTTATTTTATTTTAATTGTTTTCTTAACAGTAAATAAATTTCGAAAATGTATAGAAAGGACTATCGTTTTCTTCGAATTTTTTTTTAAATTTTACCTCTGAAAACGTATCAACTCAATGTGATATTTTTTTCTAGTCATTAATGAAAATGTAATGTTGTTAGAATTACCAAAGTCAGCTGCAATTTCATCTGCTTCAATAAAGAAAATAAAATTAAGAAACTATTCAGAAAATTGAATCAAAAAGGCTCGAAAAAAACCTGACTGTTTTGCTTCGGCGTTGCAATTTGTTTGTAGTTCTTTTTTTCTATCATAGATTCTAAATAGAGTTTTATGTAATTCATTTTTAAAAGGTGATATAATTTTTCCATTATTTTACGCGTAAAACTTTAAGCGTTAAAATCTGAATTTATTGTAATTCTGCTGCTTACTACTGTAAATTCCACGGCAAGAGCGATTGAGCGGAAAGACTTACGTTAGATTATTAGCTATATATTTGTAATTATCATATTATCAATAGATTGTACTCATTCTTTCCTGTATCAGTAATTTTATCGCTCCAAATAAACGCTAATAGTTTGATAATTTCGAAAAATAGCTTCATAAATTTACTTTCTACCGAAATGAAAAAAGAACGGAAACAATATCACCGATAAAGCACACATTTATATGTTTTGCCATTAATACATTGTATTTTTTTTAATAAAATTTTTTAGAAATTTTTATTTGGAAGGGCAAATTCAGGATTTAATTTAAGGTCTTCTCTCTGTTTATCAATTTAAGAAATAAACCAATCCATATCGACTCCTCCTCATCAAAAACACTGACCTCCAAAAGTTAAGGTACAACCGTTTTTTTTTGCGTTTAATTTGTAAATGAATGAATGTAGAAACAACAAATTTGGAGGAAATGTGCATTAAGCAGTTATTTATTGAATGCGTCATGGAAATTTATATAAGTTAAGGCAAAAATGATAAAAAAAAAAAGAGAGAGAGAGCTTTTTTGGCGGAAAAGTCCATTCTTGGAGAAAACAGTATATCACAGTTTTATGAGGTAAAATAGAAAAGGAACATTACAAAAAAGGATTCAAATAAGGAATGTATCCCCCCCCCCCAACTTGAATGCATTCGCACCATCGACTTTCCATACTGTCAATTAAATTGTCGGACACGAAATGGGAAGCGAAGATCAGACACGGTGTAAGCCTTGTTCCAGATGTACATCATGTAATAACCTTGGAGGAGGACTTAAGCAGCAACCCAAAGATGTTCAATCGGATTCGTCTGCAGATGGAGATGGCCATTCCATTCGCTCCAAACCGTGACTCTCAAGATAGTCCTTAGCTAACTCAGCTCGGGGAAGTCATATATTACCATCCATCAGAATGATATCATTACCAATAGCACCAGAATATGGGCGGATATATGGATCAAGGATCTCATCCCGATATCTCACACCAGTCAGTGTTCCTCCATGGAACACATACAGGTCAGTGTGATCACCGAGTGAGATTCCAGCTCAAACCATAATTCTACCACCTCTATAACTGTGTCTTTCAATAGTGTTGGATTCATGGTATCTGGTGCGTTGTTCTCTCCAGATCAGAAGACATCCTGAATCTCTCTCCAGTGTGAAGTTAGACTCATCTGTGAAGAGTACAGAAGCCCATTGCTGTTTGGTCCAGGAAACATGTTCTCTTGCTCAACATAAGTAGGCCCATCTATATCGTCCATTGAAGGGGACACACACAAACTGGTCGTCTTGCACAGAATCTTGCATTGTGAAGGCGTTTTCGCACCGTAGTAGAGGAGATTCTTCTCCCTGATGCTACAAAGTGGACTGCAACGAGCTGAGGCACACTAGTGGTTTTTTTCCTTCGGGCCGAAAGTGCTAGAAAATTGTCTTCTGCTAGTAATGTATATCATGGTTGGCCTGGAAAATGTCTCCTGGACTCAGAATATTCGGATTGTTATTGATACCAAAGTCCACGCTGCAAAACACATCGAGACGTCTAGCAGGATCAGCCTGGGACCTCCTCATTTCCATCCATCCAACTCCCTGCCATCTTAACGAATGGAGAAAACGATTTCTCTTAGACACTGTTAGACTCTATTGACTATTGTAATTGAAATTGCCAACAACAGTTGAAAATCTACACAACTTACCCACGAAATTACGTAAACTTGATATTTGCTTATTTTTCTCATATATACTTGTTCTTTTCTATAAAATATATGTGGTAGCTATCGTTTTTGCGTTAGTTTTTTTAAAGTTCATTATTATCGTTCATATAAACTATGAATTTTATTGGTACTGCCCTTTTTTTATGGTGAGGTTCGGAAAACATTGCTGTACCTTAACTTTTGAAGGTCATTATAATTTGTTGAATTCGAAATATTTTAACCAGAGATACTCAGCTTTCTATACAAGACAACAGAAAGTAAGTAGGTGAGAAGATAAATGCTTTGGGAAATATTAAGATTTGTTTCATTGAACTAAGGGTACGCTGGAAAGAAATTTAAAAGAAGTACACATAGAACAAAAATATTCCGAACATTGTATTATCATTACCACGTTCAATGGCTTATAAAATGTTTAGTTATATCCAGTATTTCATTATAATTTTATTTCGAATTGACTGCTGTGAGTCTTGTACCTCCTTAAGAGAGCAGTATAATATTAATAATGAATTATTTGTATTTGTGTGTAAATAGGCTTAATATAATGGATTCCTGATTCTACACAATGCATGAACTTTCGCCGTTGAAATAATTATTGTAACCAATAATATATGTTTAAGACTATGCTCTGATTTTATCGTTTTTATATGTGATTTTAAGTTGTCATTATTGAATTCTACGACTTGAACAATGTCAATTTCACAAATAGCAACAATTAATAAAATATGGTTCATTACATCTGTTTTTAAATGAACGCGTTGTTGATAATTGAAATTTTACTCTCGTAATTCCAATCTGAGTTTCGATAATCCGTAACAATACTTAATAATGGCTTAAAATGTTGTGTTAATTCAGAAAAATGACTTAATTACGGACATCATATAGTTTTTTTTTAAATTTCCAACCTAGGCAAGTCTTAATAGTTATAAATATGTTGATATATACAATTATCACTCTTACTAAAACTATCTAGTAGAACTATCAAACTACTATTCCTTTGTTCACATAAATGTTTTAATTCTTATTAAAATACGAAACTATTAAAATAATCACCACTTTGAGAATCATCGGAGATATTAAGTAACATATTTTTACCGAAGAGATTTAATATTAATACTACTGAATTTCTCAAGTGCAAAATTTACTGTAAGAAAATTAAAGAAACATTTTCAATAAATTAGGATATTTTAAGTATAACCCTCATTAGTTTATCGTATCTGCTATAGTAAATCTTATGTAATAACCTTAAAATTATGTAACCGCTTTACTCTTTGTTTATAAGTGTAAAGTATTTGTTTATAAGTGTAAAGAAAAAACTGTTCAAATCTTTAACAACACAAAGAAGAGTCTGACAAAGACAAATATCAAAAATTCTATCACATCTTAAAGCAATAACTCATACAATTTATTTCGATTCTCATAGCAGTATAAATTGTTTACTCATATGTTAAATATAAAATAGATGAAATTCATAATCGTTTCTTAATCTTGTTTTCAAGTAAATAACATTCTTAACGAACTACATTTGAATAATCACTTTATTTTATTTATTTAAATTACTGATCCTTTAAGTTCTTATAAGATATTCAGTAAAGATAAATTTTATTTATTATCAGCTAAAGAGTTAAAAATATTTTCGTGAATGAAATAATACTTAGGCGATGTTTTGTGAATTATTATTGAACGCGATTAGAATTGTACTTTTAGTGAAAATAAATCATATTTGTGCATATCAAGTGTACCCTATCAATGTAAATTATATTTAACTTTTTTAAAAAAAGTTTATTCTCTGTGTCTGGTTGAGAGTTTTTAATAATATAATGTGGAAAAAAATGTTTTCAGTTTTTATTTTATTATTTAGATTTTTGCCATATAGAATAAAATTCCATTATTTTGATGACTCTCGTGTTTCAGGTTCTTGCGGAATAAATGTTCCTTAGAAAACTTTATACTCATTAAACAAAGCTTTTAATTTTACTCTCATCCTTTTTAATATGAATAGTATCTAATCTTGCCCATCCGAAGTTGCACTAAATATCCTTTTTTGTAATTAGCATTAAACAGCACTCTATCACGAGTCCATACGGTTTTTCTCAGTTTCTACGTGAATTATATAGACTTTCTACGGCCCTTTTCATATTCTGATTTCATATGTTTTTTATATGTTTAAAACTATTTTACTAGAGATCTGTGTAGAAATTTACGCGTCTATTCTGGCTATCCCTGTAGCCGCTACGAGTGTGTGTGATTTACGAAAATCTTTTTCATTTATAAATTATTATATTATGTAAAAATTAAGTTGTATAGTCTAGCTATTTCTTAGAGAAAGTGTTCAAGATTCCAACACCTAACTGTACGATTCATCGTAATAATTGAAAAGAGTTATAGTTTTACTTCTCAATATATAATATTAAATACTTTGTTCTTAAGAGGTATAATTAAATTAAACCTGTATTTCCCTGAGAGAGAAATTAGCTAAATAAAAGAGGGAAAACAAATTCAAGTTATAACTAACTTAAATTAACAATCTAATGAAACTGCCGAATTAGGATGTAATCAAATTGAAATCAGCATCGGTTATTCAAAAGGAAGTACAAGTTTATTTAATTCTCATTGCATAAACTCAAAGTTTCAATCTGACCTTTCTGTTATATCCGAAAAGAGGGAAAGAGAGTACTGGAAATGTAATTAGAAGAGGCAGTCAACTTCATTTAATAGCCTATTTACAAAAACCATTTTAGGAAATGAGAGTAGGCTCGCTGGTAATAAGCAGATACTAAAATAATTTCACTAATTGAAAACTAAGGTAGTAGAAGACGGATAGTTATGCATGTTTCAATATGTGTTTCTAGAGATGCTCGAACCTTATATTTCTTTTAGTCTTACTCTTCAAACTAGTCCTTTGTAATTTATCCGATTTTCACCAACTTTCTTAGATCCAAACAGACACAAATATATGGGAAAACTTCAAAAGTCTGGATTCCTTCAATTTGACATACATAGAGTTTATTTAAGATTCGAGCATATTAATACTTAACCAAACTAGACCTTTTAATTTATACTGGTTGTAAATCTTTATTCTGTCAAAATCAAAAATGGACGAAGAGATTATCAAATAATCAACATTACACATATTCCATGTAAACGCTGTTATCAAAATCATCATTATTCCTATTTAAAAAAATATAGCTTTATTTTAGAAAAACGTGTTTTACTTAAGATTTGATTATAGACTATATTTTAATTCAATTAGTTAAGTAAATATTGAACCAGCCGAGCGCTCATGAAAAGAAGAAAAAACATTTTAAAATTATTTTCATTATCTTTAATTGCGGGTATCTGTTGTAAATGACATTAACTTTTGTCTCAATATGGAGAAAAATATTCAATGATTCTGTTAATCGTAAGATTACCTTCGTAGGATGATGGAATTTCACAAAGAACTGCAAATTCTCTAAACATAACCTCTATAAACTTAAAAAAGTAGTGTTTATCTTTCGTTGTTCTATGCTATATTATGTGCATTATGATCAATATCTGCACAAAAATGCCGTATTATGTGCTAAGAAAAATTTACCTCTTTACCCAAAGAAGTTAATATTACTGTAAACGATCTTCGCAGAAATATTCCTACAGGAAATCATATCTCCATACATGAATGAAAATTATATTTCCAGTTCAATCAGTCAGCAGTCTGTGAATGGTCATGGTGGACACTCGTGTGCGGGCCGCACGTCTGATGGTCGATAACGATGAGTCAGGCGCTGGCTGTGACATCTGATCTGACAATCACTCTGTCCTCCCGATCTGTTGTGGTCCTAGGTCGACCGCTACCATCATGACGATGAAATCTGCCATTGTCCACCCATTCTTGCCAGCATCTTCTAATCACTACTTCGCTTCGACCCAGATGACGAGCATGTCTCCAATTTGCCCAACCTGCCTCTTTTAATCCAATGATACGACATCTTTCAAACTCTGACAGTTGCTTGTAATGAGCTGGAATCCTGCAGCGAGGTATTTTTTCAGTCGTTCAAAGGTATCGTAAATCGCAATGGAACAGAAAATTTGACCATCCCATTGAGAATCGCTTCTTTTATATCTTCTGAGTGCGTAGTTCCCGCTATTCAGTCATTGGACATCAAAATTTAATCATTTGCATGTTCAGTCCCAATGTCTTTGCATACGAAATTTCATTACAATCGGGTAACTCCTTCTTGGCACGTCGCTTTTTTATTGTAGAGTGTAATTCAATAACATTTCGGTTTGTGTGAGTTTGAACTCTACAGAAGCATTTTCCCCAAAAAATATTTTTTCTTTTACAGTGTATTTCATTATTTTTCCTTACTTGTGTTTCAATTTCTCTTTTCAATTTTTCAGATATTAGGAAGTAGCTTAAATTTTGAATTTTCATAATAGTTAATATTCAACCATTTGTTAATAATCCTTTAAGTGAGTGTGTTCTTATTTCAACTTTGTTATTATTTTCTTGGTTTTTTTTATTCATATATATACATGTATTATTGTTTTAATTATACCTTTACTGACTCACCTGATGTAAAATGTTATTGTCGGATGCTCAGTTGTAGGAATGGTCTCTTTGTGCATCTACGCCGCAGGTTAGGATATAAAATCTCGAAGTGTAAGCACGCAAAAATGAGTGTCCGACTTTTTAAAATAATTTCCCCCTTTTAATAAGCTACTTTTCCTCTTAAAATGATCTTGGATCTTTGTAATATACAGATGCCAAACACTACATTAATTAGAATAACAACATGAGAACCGTTCTTTAAATAAGGGGGCGACCGCCCCTGAACTAATTCCGAATACTCTGCATGGCCCAACTTTTAATGTTCAAAATCATAGGCGACGTAAATATGATAGACAGAACTTGAAGCAATCAAGTGACTACAACAACTGAGATTTACAACTTGAATTTTTATCAGGCTCCAATGGTTTTAAATGCTTTAAAAGTCACCCAAAAACGAAGCTATCAATCTAGTTAAACTTTAAAATCTCATTTTGAAAATTTGAAAACATCATTCACGATGATAAACATTAGTTAACATCTTGATTGTGAACATTTTAAATACTGACCTGTGTATTGTTGAATGACCAATTTAGGTCAGTATATATATATATATATATATATATATATATATATATGTGTGTGTGTGTGTGTGTGTACCTTTATTATCTTTCTTCTAGTTCTAAGTATAACTTCTCAAATCTAGATATTAAAAGGGGTATAAGTGCACTTGAGTTATATATTTTTTCAGTCGTATTCATGTGTACACTGAAAACACGAAACAGTGGAAGTCAGAATATGGGATTCGAGAACACTGGATCTAATCATCCTGTGAACAATGAATCTTCCTGTTCTGTAATGGATGGAACAACGGATCGTCCTGTTCTAACCTCAGCAATAGCAGATGATAAGAATATTCCCTATATGCTACCTCACCACAAGAAGCATGCTCCTACATCGATGAGGCCGCCAGAAATCAGAAACAATAACAGCATCGGAGGATCAAAATGCAGCCACTAAAACCAAACCTGAAGTGATGCGAGTCCATTGCAATGGTTGCTCAAAGAAGTCCCGCATAATCTGTGATTCCAAATGCCTTGGAGAAGGTTCCATAAAGAACTTTTGAACAAACAATGATATTCAAGGATAAGCAAGTTTGTATTTTTCTTTTTATTTAGCTCTCTCTCTTCGTCCCTCTGAATCTCTCTCTCTCTCTCTCTATATATATATATGTGTGTGTATATATGTATATATATATATATATATATATATATATATAGGGAATTTCCTTTAGTACAAATAATCATTCTGTAGACTTTTAAAATGTGAACAACATTTAAGTAATGAAGAAAGCGAGTCAAACTCAAACTCAACTGTTGACTTTATTTGCTATTCCTTTATAAGAACGCAGGCCGGGGGAAGAAAAAAAAATTTACTTTTTTGGCAGTATCTCCTGCACTGGCGAAAAAATAAAAAAGGGCTCTATTTCGCTGTGTATCCCATTATATATTAGGGATTTTCCATAAGAGACGTCATAGACATCTGGTACAGGATTAGGGATTCTAGGGAAATTTCAATATAAGCCAAGAGTCTAGTAGGGATTAGTTTGGCAGATTTATGACCGTGGACCGTTTTATAAGCGTGTGATCCAATAAATAAAAGGATAATTTGGAATGGGATCAGAAACTAAGAATGAACTCTTTACTTTTGAATTAGGGAATAGAATAGAAAATTAAATTATTATTGAGAGAAATTATTAAATTAAAGTTAAATCATCACACACACATACACACACACGCACGCACACACATATATATATATATATCTTTGACAAGAAATCGGTATGTTGATTTGTAAAAGTCCAAATACTTTTAAAACCTCCCTAGAAAACCAGAATTGGACAGATAATCAATGAGGTCGAGTACTCCGTACGGATGCGAGCAGGTTTAGTTTGAGTTGCGATTCTGGACGCATGAACTTCTGGAAAGAGTGAGGCATCCGCATTAAACCTTTCAACATCATCGAAAGAGACGCGGTGAGCTCGTTTGTGTTGGCATCATTCTTGGTTGCCGTACCGACTTTCGCATCTTCGAAAGAGGTCAATCCCTGGAACAAGCTATGGTAACGAAATTCTCCTTCCTTATGTTGGAAATTTTCCTACCGTTTGTGGTCGCGGTAGCCTAGTGATCAAGTTTTCGGATTCGTGACCGGCAGATTTCGTTCAGTCGCGAGTTTGAACTTTGGCCGCTAAAGACCCGCAGTATAGCCGGGGCTGATGTATGTTAAATCTGTCGGGACCCAAAGTCCTCCCGTGGTGTGGTGTGGAAGTTAGTAGAGGAGGTGCCAGCTCAGGTATCCTCCTCATCACTTGATCGAGGTTCAAAATTACGAGGTCCGTTGGTCAATAGCCTTCGTGTTGCTTCTAGTGCGACATTTGTTCCGAACTGAATACTTTCCTAGCTGAAACCATGTGACTCCCGCCTGAGGACTCTGTTGCTTGGAGGGAGCAGCATCAAAACAGAACGAACGTACTTGAACTTAGAACTAAGAACAAGAGAGAACGCTTTTTGCTCTATTGTGTAACCTGTGTTGTGTCTCGAAGTGATGTGTAACTGTAGTAATTAATGAATATATATTTTTATTTAAACGGAAGTTCAGAGTTTTCATTTTGAATAGATGATGAGTTTATTTTCATTGCAACTAAAGAAATAAACCACCAGCTCCCCGGAACGACAGAAAAGGTATGTCAAATTTTGATATTCTAAATGAGTAATTATTGACATACCTAATCTGAAAAAAAGAGAAACTTAATTTAATAATATTTGTTTTGTTTCTTGACAACATTAATAAAAAAACTAAACTAAAAGTATGTACGTCTTTTTAGAGGCGCTATGAGTCAGCAGTTCTTTTTCATGGACGACGATGTGCTTGCTCATCGCACAGAATGTGTTGGACAGTGAGGATATTGAATGTATGGATTAGCTGCAAGTTTCCGGATCTAAATCCCATCGAGCGAGTATGGGACTTTCTGACAGCTCGTAATTTACCGCCAATAACGATTCTGGGGCTCCGATTGGTAGTACAAGACGAATGTGCTGCAATGCCTCAACAACTAAAGGATAATTTCAGACTCAGCATGGTCAGTCGTTGTGAAATCTACATAGCAGTCAAGGGAGGTCATGTCCCCTATTAAAGGCTGGATGTTTCTGGCTGGACACCTTCCAAAGGGATGTTTTGGCCTTCAGTTGCATTGTGCTCCATGCTACTTTTTCAAGAAAGTTCTTTTTTTTTTTTTATCCCTTTTTTGATAAGTTTTGTTTGCATTACTCAAGTTACTACGACTTGGGGATCTTACGGTATTAGTTGTGTTCATTTTTGGAAAGTTTTTACCCTACGTTACATTGAAAAAACTATCTCATACTTAATTGTTACACACCAGTATATATATATATATATATATATATATATATATATATATAGAGAGAGAGAGAGAGAGAGAGAGAGAGAGAGTGCGTGTTGGTGTAGCTATTAAGTAACGAGGCTGTTGCTGCAAAACATTTATTTTGATGTCATACATACATATTTACATATTATACCCGTCAATTTACATTCATCCTCTACCACAGCTTCAAAGACTCACATCTTCTTCCTTTTGTGCAGATTTACCCCTAAGGAAATAAATCGAAGTCGCGTGGCGCAAAATCCAGTGAATAAGGCAGATGGTCTAACATCGGGATGCTTTACTTGTCTTGAATATTTTCTGTTTTTTTCTAAAAAAGCAGTTACATTTATCGTTGTCTTTTTTATAAGAAATTAACAAAATACTAATGATACTCTATAGATATAGCTTTAAAATTCCTCTGTAGTCTGAGATTTGCTTCAGTGTATCGTATTACCAGAATATCTTTTCTTGTGAAAATTGGCCTGATCTATTTCTATCATTTACGTTAAAGGGAGCTATAATGCTCCATGACAGTTTTTGATTGCATCTGCATTCCTAACATTGAATGCTTACTTTGTTAACATTGCCATCCACCTTGCAAATGGATAACAAACGGATAAACTTCATTGCTGATCACGATCTTAGTGTTTCTGCTGGTCGCTCTGAAAAACAGACAAATATTATTATGCGTATTACACCATATAACTTTATATGATCTGTTATTATCTCAGAAATTGTATCTTATCTAAGTAATATTGAAAGCAAAATCTGATAATTAATAATTTAATATAATTTTTTTAAAGAATAAGAATTTTATATATATAGCTATCAAATGTTTTAAAATTATAAATTTCTTTGAGATTATAGTTGTGACTCCTTTACTAACTCAAATAGTTTAATAGATCACAATAAGACTGGTACTTATGAAGTGAAGTATAAACGGATGAGAGAGAGAGAGAGAGAGAAACAATTTTATGAACTCGATATAAAATGCTTAGAAAATGATTAATTTATTTTAAACTTTAATACGCAGTTACTGCTAAATTCTTGAAAATATTAGAAAATTGCAAAGTGCGTAATGATGTTTCAGGAAGTACCAATAAGTCTTATTTTTGGGAAGTTTTAAATATTTTAAATGCATACTATTAAATTTTAGATTTATTTACAAATTTAATAATAAAATTTTGTTCCATATTCTGGAATTTATTATTTATCTGAAGTTATTGGTGATACACACTCTGTTAATTACACTTATTTTGTTTTTTAAAATAACTGAAAAGATCTTTATTGTTATGCTACAAGGATTTCTCATTTTATTGAATTTGAGATACTCTCTTTCCTCTCTCTCTCTAAGAGAAAAACTCATTTCTCTGATTCAAATATACCAACAAATTTAAAGAAAAATGATTGCTGTAGTATGCTTCAAAAAGCAAAAATGGTCAGTACATCTATTTTTCATATATCACAAAATATCCTTTAAGGAGAAAACTTTTTCAGATTTTGCATAAAAGATTTTGTATTGTATTATTTCTTAAAGCCTTATTTATCAATAAAAAATACTCTTACTTTATAAAATAAAAACGAGCAAAATTAAATTTTAAAAAATATTTTGGGATTTCCTGCTGATAATTAATTAGCTGAAATGGAATATTCTGATAGAGCGAGAAACCTTATTAGCTAGGAAATGTGGATGCTATAATGATACTGCGGAATTTTTAGTAAATTGGACAATTCTAAGAGATTTTGTATAGTTTAATCTTTTTATTTTAAAACGCAATTCTTATTTCATTTAATAATTCGTTGCAAAATGTTCCCATGAAAATAATATGGAATATGTATATGATATAGAGGCTATTTATATTATTCAGGAACATCTTTTTCCTAGTATAAGGTGCCATTCTAGGCTACGGCAGTCAATGGTCACGATTTTCATGACCTGTAACTTCATGACACTTAATTCTTCAATCCAATAAAGACCTGACGCGCCTAATAACAGTTGCTGTTACTTATCAAATGGATCTAGAACTGGGGTCATATCTTATAATAGGTACTGTCATTCGCTTAAGGGAACTAGTACTGTAAGCGTTCATAGTGGCGTAGATTGAACTAGGAGAACAAACTCGTCACACTGGACTGTGGTTATAAATTACGAAGTCTGTGGCAATAACTCTCGCGCTGCTTCTAGTTTGACATTGTTTTAGGTTTATTCATTCTAAGTTTAAATTTTCATCTTCATCGCTGCACAAATTTGGAATTTATAGATGTGCATATGATGCAATGGACTACCAACAGAGGATTGTGCATGATTCTTTCGATAACTTTTCCAAATTATGAAGCAATCGAGTGAGCACACTAACAGTTAACTGATGATTAGATAATGATATTCATTACATTTGCCGTTCTTTTGAATTTCTTTTCTGTACAAATGAGGAACATAATATTCAACTTATCCATTGTCTCTAGATATAATTTCATATAAGACTGTCTTTTTCTGCTGGAAATGCCATTGATTTGAATGGATCTTTGCAAACTTGCAGTTATCACTACACCAAATATTTAAATCTTACAACAGGATTGGTGGTCATTCTTTTGAGCATTTACTGCAAAAAACAAAACTTGTCAAATAACTTTTTACATTGAATTTTACATGTTTTTCTATTCTTGTACCAGTTTAACTTGTATGTGGTGTCAAATTTCCCAATTCTATAATACACAAGGCGACGTTAACGATTTATTGGATATAGTTAATTTTTCTTACTTCTATTTCTTCTCTTTATTATCCGAGATGTCAATTAAAATGGAAGAGCTTTCATATAAAAGATAAATACTCCTCGTATAAAACAACTATCCCTGTCAATTTCTTATTCACACGATATTTGAGTCATATCTCTGCCTTCCTTGTAATCCTCGTGAAACATATATCGTTAGTTCATATATTTCTTTATAGGAAACCATTCATTTCAGTTTGAGACAGAATTGTGTATTATTCTGAAAATGATATTTGCTCTACGAAGCATTAGACGAAAATGAAACAAAAAGAAACCATGAGTAGTGGGGTTATTATAGAGTATCACGGAATACCGTACTGTGTCATAAAACCTCATTCGACTGTGCCTTGAAATCAACTTAAATTTACTATAGAGAATTGAGCTTTACAGTAATAGTTTTTCATTTTTGATGAGAATTGTCACACACGCACACACACATATATATTATATATA
>BMAW01059805.1:343528-363731 GCA_019974015.1 Nephila pilipes | reverse complement strand
TCTGATGATTCCTTCATGGTGTTGCATTTTCTACAAACAGCAGTTTAGTTTCACTGAATAATAAAATTTAATTTCTTAATTTTCTCATTCTCTCACTTAAAAGTAAAGCGTTGTTCTTATTTCCTGTTATCATTCCTTTTTAACTTTAATTTATGCAATCACGTGCACTTTGAAATCAATAATGTCAGCTGATCCCCGGCTTCGAAGTAGTAGGGATGAACCTTACTAGACTTTCTCTCTGCAACTCAAGTCCCTAAGAATCCTAAGCCACGTGAACTAAAGAAAAACTTCCTTGTATATAATGAAACGCACGGATTTTTTTCTCTCTTTTCGCTTTGTCCATGCAGAACGAGGCTGCGCTGCTGAGTTCCTCCGAAAACAATGTAAGATTCGCACTTTCTGCTCTTTTCGCTTCGGTGGTACTGGCCAACACTACACTGGTGATAATCTCAAATTGTAGACAAAATGGCCTCTCTCTCAACGATAATGAAATAAAAAGATTCTACTCGGAAAATTGTTCTTTATTATAACAACTATGGAACTCTAAAATGTATGTTTTACTTGTATTTGTAAAACTTAAAGACGTGTAATATATATATATATATATATATATATATATATATGAAGAGAAAGAAAGAATTTTGAAGAATTTTATGAACAACGGTGAACGCTATATATGAAGAATTTCTGCAACGAAACTAAGGGACCAGATTTATAATAGAAAAATGATTCCCAGAGAGGGATTCTGCCGTCACTCTTTTGAACTTTTGTCATTTGAAAAGCCAGATGTATGAATTGGGGCAGTTTGCAACATACATGGATCCTGCCATAAATATCATAAAGAATAAATATTGACTATTCAAACAATCGTTGTTGCTGAAAACAATCTTCTAATCATCGCGTGTCCAATTTCGGTGTTCCATAGGCCACAAAAGCCATTTTCTTCTATTTTATATAGATATCTGAGGGACTCTTGTGGATTGCCGGCTATTAAAAAGATTTCTTTTTAAGATCTGTTTTAAAGAGTGTACGGATACGCTTTGCGATCCTCTTGAGCTGTATTGTGCCTTAATTTGTTGTGTTGTATCTCTTCTGTTGCTGAAAACAATCCATATCAGTTGGTTGGTACCGCTTTCGTTCAGATGCCGACTATTATTCCGCTTTCTGCTCGAAGTTGTTTGACTTACTTAACATTTTTCGAAGACTCTAGATATTGTAGTTCGAGAAAAGTTAAGAAAGCTAGCACCTTCGCAGATATTGGATTTGTCACTTCAGGCGTCCATCATCAGGCCGTGTTTAAATTTAATTAAATCTCTCGTCTCTCCCCCCAAGAACAGGACTACGTTAACTGGTGCTTCAGACCAGGGGAAAACTTTTTATCAGTAAATACGGCTTATTACAACCGCGCATATGCTGCAGAGAGGAGTCAAAGCTAGAGAGCTGCTCTTAACTTTTTGATCATTGGCGTATATATATACTCTCTTGGTAAATGAAAATAGATCACCACGAAGAAAGCACGCCACATCATTTGAAACTTTTTCAAATAGAAAAATATCGAGCTGGTAAGTAAATGATCTCACATTTCTGTGATTGCGAATGCGCATACACCCAGCAGAGGTGATGCAATCCTGAACCAGCAGGTATAAATATTGGTTTCTTGCAGACTCGTATGAACGTGAAAGACACTGACTAATGTAATAATGTAATAAAGTGTACGGAAGACGAACGCCTCTTAGACGCCAGAGACTACGCCTTTAACATTTGACATACTTAGATAGAGGTCTCCTTATTGAAATTAAAATCATAGAGTGGTCGCCGTATAACCCGTTACTTGAATCATTCCGACAATTCTATCAGACTATGTTCACAATAAGAACTATACAAACCACCATTAGAGAGGACAAAAGAATCGTTTGCCAGGCATACATAAATCCAATGGCGACACGATCACCTATTCCTGGAGCTATAGAGTGTCGAGTGGGTGGGAAAATCATTGAGAGATGCCTCTGAGAATCGAGTCTGAGATCCAAGGGTCCTTTACGAGTTCGGCCAATTACATCGAAACATTGGTGGCTCCGATTGTGATAATGACAATTCATAACTCTGGGGGGAGCATTCAAATTTAATTCCATTATGTTCAATAGTGAGACATGATTGGTTTCAGGGTCCGATGAATATCGTATTCGAGTGTAGAGGGCCCTTGAACAGCAGTCCAATCCTAACCTCGGTGTCAAACGGAACAATTCTCGAACAAATGGAATTGTGGCTTGGACCGACATATCCTTTGATAATCGGTCATGTCTAGCAATGGTTTGTGGTACAGTGGTATTCTAGCTGTATGTGCATGATGTTTTCAGGCCTCATGTGTTTCATTTCTTTTCAGATGCCCGGTGCATTGTTCTGATAAAATAGTAGTCAACTGCATGCAGCATGGGTTGTTAAGGATTACCTACATCATGTTCAAACACTACCATGACCTTCCCGCTTTACAGATCAGTACACTATACAGCATGCCTGGGAACAGATAAAACGTGACCATCTGTGATGTTTAGGATTGAAGATCAAGAGAAAAAACTTTTTCCGAACTAGTTCATCTAAAAGAATGAGAACACCCGAGTCAATAGTCCGCCAGAAACTTGTGTTTTGCTATTATTATGAGTCATTTGCCATCTCTGCTTCTCCTGGTGGATCGCCATCCATAACTCCGTGTTGCAAAAGACTATACACTGGGAAAGAGGTCTGAAAGCATTGCTGATACATTTACCCAACTCGGAAGCTTGCTTTCGTACTAAGAACAAGAAAATATCGCTAACCGCACCCCAAGCCTACGAGATACCAAATCTCCATGTGGATGAACAGATCTAGAAAAACATACTCCATGTTCAGATCAATTCCCAACATAGAACAATCAACAATTGATTGAAAGGACAAGACCCAAAAACTATTGAATTGTTGATTGGTTTTATTAACGTTACACTAGAAGCAACTCGAGAGCTATTGGCAGAATGTCCAATAGGACCGAGCTCACCAAGGGGGTTTACAGCTAAAAAATGAACTCCCGGGAGACAATCACCTCCGCATTCAGCATTTACTGGCAAAAGAACATATTACATGATTTCGAAATCGAATGTAAAGAGCTTACAATGTATTTACAGAGCAGGAAATGTACATGACGACAGAAATAAAAAATTAACTGTAGGATTGTTTTGCCCAAATAAGACACGTGACAGGCGACTTATACGAGGGTAAGTCAAAAATTACTTAAACTTTTCGTTCTACAACTTTACTAAACAAAGATAGGTGGCGGCCTATCTTTGCACATGCGTTGAGTTGGCATATCTGAGGTTACTTGCGTGGAACTTAATCCCAATCGCGTCAGTTGTCACTTAGCTACACCTACATAAGAATGTCAGCTCCACTATCATATTGCACCAAAGAGGATCAACGAGGAGTGATCAGACTTTTTAGGCCAGATGATGTGAAAAGTGCTGAAATTCACCGGAGACTTTTGTTACAATATGGGGAGATTGCTTTAACTTGTAAAAGCGGTTTTTTTGTGGATCAAAATGTATACAAGTGTCCGAACGAGCGTAACAAAAAAAGAGGGAGATGGGCAACCATCAACCTCCACTACTGACGACAACATTAAGCAATCTTGAGAGATAGTGACAGCAGATAGAGATCTTCTTCAAGCATCAGTTACGGTTCTGCATATCACATTATCCCCGACGAACTCAAATTCCGTACAATGTGTGCGCGATGGGTACCACGAATACTTACAGCAGCAAATAAAACCAAACGTTTAAAACCAATGTTTACTGGATTACTTTCACGCGGAAGGCAACGCATTTTTAAGCAGAGTAGGGACTGTTAATGAAACATGGATTCATCACTACGAGTCCGGTTCGAAACGCCAGATTAGGGAACGGAAACACTCAGTATACCTTAGAACAAAAAACTTCAAGACCTTGCCATCGACTGGGAAGGTGATGCTAATCCTATTCTGAAACGAAAAATGCCCTATATGCTGACTACTTGGACAGGGGGAATACCGTAAACTGAGAGAGGTACAGTGATTTGTGGTCAAATGAGCTGAAACCAGCAATTCGAAACAAACGCCAAAGTTTTCTTGTTGCCAGATGCCAGACAACGCCAAGTCACACATGGCCCATAAAACCATAGAAAACAATCAACAGATTGGGCTTTGAGACCCTTAAACACCCTCCCTACAATCCAGATCTCGCTCTCTCTGGCCATAATATCTTTGGACCTCTCAAAGAAGTTTTAAGAGGTCGTCGATCTATCTGAGATAAGGACTTTCGGGATTCGGACCGAAAACCTTTCATCAGGAACGCATACGGAAGCTTGTGCCTCGCTGGACCAAGTGCATTGCTCAAGGTAGGGATTATATCTAAAAATGATATATCGGTTGTACACTTATCTTTTTTTAAATAAGCTGTGGAATGAAAAGTGTAAGTAATGTTTGACTAAAAGTTGATTGATTAAAAGTGTAAGTAATGTTTGACTAAAAGCTGATTGATTAAAAGTGTAAGTAATGTTGACTTACCTTCCTATTTGGTTAAATGGCACAATATAAAAGGCGTCTGCAAACTCGCGAATTAAAAATGAAGTATTAGCAATATATATATATATATATATATATATATATATATAAGGTATTCAAGTTAAAGGCCCACAATAAGGAAAATTGAAACATTAAAAAGTGTAATCAAATATGGAAATAATTATGAAATTTGTTGGGTAATTTTACCAGCCGTAAGAATATAGGATTTATGCTTGAAATGCAAACAAGGATTTTAATACACGGACTTCAGCCAAATAGGTTTCCCTTCAACAATATTACACTTCTAAATGAAAACTTTTGTTAAAAGGGCAAGAAAAATCGTAGTGATCAGCATTCCCAACTGATCCACAGGAACATAAATTTGTATTTTTTAAATTAAAACGATTTAAATAACCAACAATGGGTCTAACTATTAAGAAGAGAGAAATAAAACCAGAATTGAACTAATAACTCAGATTTAGTCTTGTAATATAGGATTCAACCCAAATACTGGTACTATAAGTTGACCACTTGACCTCCCTGTCAGAAAGAAGTTTATTTTTTTTTAAAATCATAACTATATGAGACCTAGGGGCAGGAGCATTCATTCCCTCGCCATCAGTGACAGCCAGAATTTATTTTCAAGATGAGCAGATGAAACGTTTGAGTCGAATGTGGCATTATTAAACAGCTGAAAAAAGTTTGAATTATTTGAAAATTTGATATTTAAGAAAATGAAATTTCAGGGTAAGGTGAATAGGTTAAATCCCGCAATAACCCACAGAAGAACAGTTGGAGACGTCCTATACGCCGTGGTAATTTTTAAAAGATTAAATTCTTTGAACAGAGTTTAACTTGCTAATTTGAGAGGAGGTTAAAGCACTACCCTAGACTCCTGCACTATAGACTATTATGGGTTCAATAGCAGATAAGTACCATAATTTATAACTTTTGTAGTTGAAATTACCGATGGAAAATCTATTAAAATTTCATGAGAGATTATAAAGTTTTTCTTTAGGGGTTTAGAAGAATCAGAATACCTAAATATTTATAAAATTTATAATTTTTAATGTAGAAACATTGTTTAGTTTGAAAACTTGGTTTCGATTGAAGACTCCGCCATCATGAATTCCTTTGTTATGTAATGACGGCCATCTAAACACAACCAAGGCGGTTTTCTCAATCGAGATGTCTAACCCTAACTGTGCCAGATGTTCAGCAATAGGATTAATTCAAAAATTAGAATTATACTCTGGATTTCTCTGGAATTTCCGGTAGAAATAACTAAATCAACCGCAAAAGCTTGAACTAAAAAGTTATTAATTAATATTCAAATTAGAATTAAAATATAAAATCCACAGAGTGCAAGCATCGAACCCTGAGGACAGCCTTGGGTAATTAGATGCTTTATCGTAAAATTATTTCTAGAAAAAAATAATATGTCGATTTATTAAATATGGTAAGACAAACTTTTGAAAACCAATTAGAAAATGAAGATTTCTGAAAGTTTTGAATAGAATAGACGAAATTTTTATTTCGTTGAACACACCCTTAATATCGATAAAAGTAACGGCTACATGTTCTGTAGATCTTTTATGTTTAATATGCAAAATCAAATGGAAAATTGCGTCATCACAGCCCCAAAATTTTCTTTAAAACCATATTAAGGTGAATGAAGAGTATTGCTTTGATGAATCCGGAAATATAATATGTTGACAAAAACACGCAGAACAATTTCCCTCAAAATTGGTGACAAGCAAATTGGTCGATACGATTTAACGGATGAAGGGTGCTTACCAGATTAAAGAAGTTGTTTCAATTTAGGGTCTTTTAAATTATTTGGGAAATAGGAAAATTGCACACAATTTTTTTTTAAAATTTTACTAAAAGGTTAGGAAAGTTATATACATGGGAGGAGGAGATAGGATATATGAGGCTATATATATTTCCAAGTTCCATAGTCAAAATTATTAAGGCCGAAAGCCATCTCACCGCTAAGATTTTTAAAGACCAAACATTACTCTTCGGTAGAAAACCCTCCCCGGAGTAGACATAGACTCTTCAAAATTCTAATTAAAAGTGTTTTTGGACCTTGAGAAAAGAGAAAGTATTAAAAATTCATAATGCTGCTTTGGAGAGTTATCAGACAAAACAGAAATTATAACTTCAATGAGCTGAGAGTTCTAAGATTTGCCAAAAGCAACCCTGAGCTTCAGGCCAAAGCTTTCATTATCGATGATGCAGATGAGTTTACCTCCCAAGAATTTCTCTTTTATGTAAAGATATTTCTTTTTTATATTGTAATTGTAGATTATCAATTTCTCCAAATGGAAAACTATTTTTGACGAAGCAAATTATTTTCCTTTTAAGGGCATTTAGTTTGTTTCTGAAAATTTAAAAATTATTGTTCAACCAAGAGGAAATTGGGGTAGCAAGGACTCGTCGATTACGAAAAGATTTGAAGACCGACACCAAACGGTTGAAATCAATAAAATGGCAAAATCCTTCAGCTGATCAGAATTTTGAACTTATTCAACTATTTAAATAAGTCTAGGGCAGTAAGTATTTTTTTTAAAACTTTTCAAAAAAAAATTTGATACTGTATTTGTTTTTTAATAAAATTCGGAAGTATTTAATTCACAACACATATTCACACCCCACAAATCGAACCAAAAAAAAAAAAAAAAAAAAAAAAATCAGAGATTCCGGGTCCAAATCCTCCCACCCATCCACCAAATAAAGATGGCTATTTCACCCAATCAAAGAAATATCTAGATTGACTCTCCCTGAATGAGCCACAAAAAGAGGATCTAATTCTGGTACATTCATGAAATTTAAATTATGTTCTAAGGTAAAATTGACCATATAATTCCTTAGGGAATCAGTAAATTCATAGCTACAGATGGGAGACCAAGCATTGAAGTCTCCCTTCTCAGGAGACTACTATGATTCGAAATTTTATGAACAGAAAGTTCCTTTAATATAATTTTAAAATCATAATGAGGAAGGAAATATAAATTTATTAATAAAATAGAAATTTCTTTAAATTTAAGTAAAATACTTATTGTACGATTGATTTACTGAAGAATTCAGGGTAAATTAATATATTAAAACTAACAGTGAGACATTTATTTTTAAATGAGAAATATTGAATTGAGGAGTTTAAAGGATTATTAAAATTCAGTTTAGGATCTTTAATAAGCAAAGGTCGGATCCGAATTCTGAAGCGAAGACAAAGGCCTGGAGATGAGCAGCCCTCTAGTGATTAGCATTCAGTTGCAAAATATAAATTTGATCAACCAGGGGTGCGAGAAAAGAAGCAAAAGAACCAATGACTGAAATCAGTGTGGGAAGAAGTGAGAAAATATTACAAACCAATATCAGTATGACTAAAAGTTAATTTTTGGGCTATTGGCAACGGACTGCGTAATTTTGAGCCTCACGACACCTGTGTGGAACCTCCCTCTTCTAAATTCCATACCACGCCAATGGTATGACTTTGAGCCCCAAAAGATTTAACAGGCATCAGCCCCGGCTGCACGGCGGATCTTTAGAGGCATAAAGGGTCGATCCCACGGCTCAACGAATGCCGTCGATCTCAAGTCCATGACCACAACCACTAGGATACCACGGCCACCATTAAAGGGACTGGTTTGAGACCCATGACTGCTTCACTAATTATTCTCCTGGTCTGATTTTAAAATCCTTTGTATGTATTAAATTTCACTTGTATCTAATACTTCCTTTATGATGTTCTCTTTTCAGTTCGGAGTTTTTTTTCAAAGGATGTTTTGTGCTGATAGCAAAAGGAAAAATTATGATAATCATTGAAGAGAAATGGAAAGCTACTGCTTTGCATAAGTTTATTGCGTGTTCAGCATAAAAGCTATTAAACATCGTTGTTAACACACACAAATTTAACTCAATTCTCATATTTTAATCACTAAGCCTATTCTTATTCTTTGTATACTTTCAGTACAGTTCTACAACAGACTAATTTAACATATTCAATTTATAGAAATACACATCACGTGTAAGAAAGAATTCCATTCATTTTATTATTTTCTTCCACTTTCTTTGAAGGACAGAATTATCAGATGTTTAAAGAACTGTTAAGTACATGATTTCGACCTTGTTCGATAATCAACATATTTAATAAGAATTTGACAGGAACATGATATCTGTAAAACACTTTATAGTTTCAGTATTGATATCATTGATGTAAATTCAGATTTCCATGCATATTAATGAATGAGTGATTTTTAATTATCTTATTTGCGTCAATGAATTCTTAAGTTATCACTTTAAGTAAATAAATCTAAAAACATGTTCTATTCCCCCTTCCTTTGCACTGTGATCTGAGAAAGTTTTGTGTCCTCACGAATTTTATGTTTATTTTAAGAAATATTTAATACATTTAATCAAAATTTTCTAAATATGAAATTTTTTTGACAGCATCGTATTTTTGTCAATTATATTTCATATTTAGAAATTTTTTGAAATTTAGGTTATTTTGAAAGCACCATAGTTCATTAGCATTAATTAAGAATTTTTTTCTTTGTGATATTTATCTTAGCTATCCTACTGAGAAATGATAATATATAAAATCAGTTCTGGAAAAAGGTAAAAGTGATCTTACAGAAATTAAAGAGAAGGAAAGCTGTTATTAATTGCACCTGTAGAATCACAAAAAGAGGAAATTTTACAGACATAGCCTTCGTGATTTGCAAACATGTTCTTTCAGGGTGAATAATTACAGGTCTTTTTTTTTCACTAATACTCACTCAACGATTGGTGGTGCTTACAATTTTCCTTAAGCAATTTCACATCTCCTGAAAAATAATTAATTCTGCATAAACAAAAAAAGTCGAAATGTGAATGAAATTCTGTAAAGAGGTCAATTAACAATCTTGTTATTTTATACTGTGATATATATATATATACTCTTCTAATGCTAAAGATATATTTTCAGGTGAAATGTAATTTAGAATTAATTAAGTAAAATATATAGATGAGCTGTTTAACCTCTTTTCTGAAAATGACTGACGTGTGTTTATGATGCAGTGTATGCTTCTATTTCCTCCTGTATGAATATGCAATGAATATTAAGAAATAAGTTGAATTATAAATAACTTCCGATGTAGCTATGTAGAATTTATTGTTCATATCTACCTACTATGAATTATCGAGACAAACAAGTTTTTGATTTCTGTAAGTAGATAAGGATTAAGTTAACTTTCCTATAACAGCTTTGAATGGAACTCGTTATATTAAATTGTTGTTCCTAACACCTAAAATAGAGAGTGAAAAGGGTGTACTTTTGTCATGTGATGCTTTGGGAATTTATACAAGACAATAGTGCTAAACCGACAGATGAAAAAATATGTGTATACGGTGAAGGACTAAAAATCGATCGGGCAGTTAGAAATTTGTCTGTCACATTCCATTCTAGAGATTTGACTTGAAAGGAAAACCGAGGGCTGGACGTCCTTCAACCTTGGCGACAGCCTTTTAAAGGCAATATAGGAGCAAAATCCATGTCACTCAACAAGAGATGCAGCAGAAAGTTTAAATACATCACGATCAACTGTTTACCACCACCTGGAGAAATTAGAAAGTAAAAAACTTAGGAGTAGCGGTACTTCACGAACCAAATTACGAACAAATATCGACGAACCAAATAAATAAGATCGCATGTCAATTGTTTTCTGCACTCATGGGTGAAAACCAAGCCTTTTTTTAGACAGTATCATAAAAAACGAGGAAAATTGCGTTACCTATGAGACAATATTATCCTCAAAAGACAGTGGCTTCAGGAGGATCACCCCTACTAGATCCGAAAGCCAACATTCATGAAAATAAGATTTTATTGGTGGGATTTTGTCGAAGTATAATTCATCAAGAGTTATTCAAGTTGCATTAACCGATTGCTGTCGGTATGTATCTTCAGCTGCAGCAAAGAGTGAGAGAGAAACTCCATGAAATGCGTCCTGTACTTGTCAATCGCAAAAAAATCATTCTTTTAGTTGATCAAGGAAACTCTTAAGTGTGAATTCCGTTACGAATTTCCAAAATGATATTATAATTATATTGACAAAGTTCATATAGAAATGACGCATTTATGAGTAAACAATTCTATATAAGTATGACTAATAAATATCTTTTTAATAATAGTTATTTTATTCAAGTTAGTAAAAGAGGGATTTATCATAGAATTATATTTATTTATAAGAAAAAAAAACTATAATTCTGTAAGAAATTCTATAAAATTTTTATTTATCAAATGAATAATGTAAATTTTCTTCATACTATTTTAAAATCTAAGTTGCATAAACATCTATAAATTTTCAGACTGTAACTTTAGTTGGTTATAATACTTATTTTAAAATAGCTGTGGGGTAGGGGTTAAAATGTTACAAAAATTATTACAAAATATTATCGATAATTTTAATAATAATACTATTATTAAAATAGTTATGATATATTGTTAAGAATGTATTTATATGTTAAGCTGAGTACTTAGATATTAATTTAAAAATTACAAGTAATTAAATTTAAAATAATAGTTAGCATAAATAGGAAAGTCTTAATTTTATCATGAATAAGATATTCTCCTTCTAGAAATAGGGTTGGAGTCCAATAAAGCTTTAGTAGCTGGATTCTAATAAGAAATATGCACTTAGTAGACCACTATCACCTTCTCCCTTTTTTTAGTTTGGTTTTTATTAATGTCGCACTAGAAGCAATACGAGGGCTATTGGCGACGGACCTCGTAATTTTGAACCTCCGCCAAATGAGGAGGACGACACCTGAGCTAGCACCTCCTCTCCTAACTTCCACACCACGCCAATGGGAGGACTTTGGGTTCCGAGAGATTAACGTGCATTATCCCCGGCTACACGGTGGGACTTTAGAGGTCAAGGATCGAACCCGCGACTGAACGAAAACCACCGGCCACGAATCCGAAACCATGACCGCTAGGTTACAGCGGCCATTTCACCTTCTCTCACCTGTATTGTGTGCTCAACAATCTCTCTACCTCTACCAGCTCCTCTGTGATCTCTAAACACTCTAATATCCCCTATCTCTCTATCTGATATAATTTCCTATTCACTACACGTATAATAATTATAAAAGACATAAAGTAGCCCATACCATAAACACATACATAGATATATAATTTTTTTACGAAAAATTTCTTCTGAGAGCGTGTGTATGGAGAGAAAATAAAGTCCAAAACGGAGGATAACGACCAATGACGATTTATTCTTAAATGTTCAGAACAACTTACAAGTAGCACAACTTAGACAATAACAGTACACAAATACGCAGTGTCTCAGAGACAGGAATCTATCACACTTTTACGGACAGTCACAATTATTTCAGCAACATTCAGTTCACCACATTATCACTCCTCACTGCGGACAACCACCACAATAATATACTGCACTTTCAGGACAGGATCCGTCAATTCCCAGCAGACACACGCTGCTTCTTTGCAAATTCACCCAGAACGCTCTCCTTCAAGGGCCTACAGCTTCAGTTGATCCCCCTATCGATTTCTGAAACAGAATTCCCAAAGACAGACTCACACAGTTCCGCTAGATTCAGGCCTAACCTCTATCTGATTTCCTCGGTCATGATTCCCTGATCGGTCTAGAAAGCACAGACAAACTGATTCCGTACACATACCGAATCCTTCTTCATACTTATCCTCCTACTTTAGCTCTTGGTTTTTGTTTCTTTTCCCGGCCAGGCATGACATCACATGGGAAAATTAACGAAATGTCCGTAACTTTCTTTCCTTTCAATTTTTCGCTTAGGTTCCAGCGCCTTCGAGTACTTTCCATTTGTCGCCAAAGTCGCCAAGTTTCTCGCATTGTCGCCAAAAACAACGCCAAGGCGAAGGGGTCATTTCTTAAACTCTCTTTTGACAACTGGTGACATTTCTGTAAATCGATCTTCCTTTTTAAGAGAAGCGTTGCAGGGAAGCATCAACTCATGTTCATAACATTATATATCATTATATGTATTGCTCTGAAATATACATATAACACATCAATCAATAACTCCCGAGACTAACATTGAAAACAACATTTTTTTTGCAAAATTTTTTTTTATTCATCAACATAACACCTTTTGTTAATCACCTTTTAGGGTGATACAATCGTTCCAACGTTTTCCAAATCTTTTTTTTTCCCCCAAAACCCCCCCCTCCTTTTTTTTGTTCGCAAGAAATTTTTTTTGTTGCGAGTAAATAGCGATAAACAGCTTTCTGAATAATCGACTCGTTGCTGTTTTTGTTCCATCGAAAGCAATCGCGGCGCCCACTTGGAAAAAACCTTTTTCATGCTCAATTTTTCATGAAGGATAGTAAATACACTTCCATATGATATCTGTGTCATCTCAGCAATCTCACGGAGCTTCACTTTACGATCTTTCATTATAATTTTTGTCACTTCACTCACATTTTCCGGTGTAACGGCTTCCACAGGTCTACCCGAGCGTTCCGCGTCATTTGTGTCGGTACGACCACGTTTAAACTCGGCAAACCACCGACAAATCGTTGCTTTTGATGGACAAGAGTCCGGGTAACATTTTTCAATCCGTTGTTTCGCTTGCACGGTGTTTTTACCCATTAAAAAACAATGTTTTATCAGAACACGAAACTCGGTTTTTTCCATTTTTTAAACAAACTACAAAACGACTTTACTCCAACCTCGATAACTCAGCTGTTTCTGGTCCGATCGACTTAAAATTTTGACACGTTTCAAGCAAAGGTTAGTACTCTAGAAAGACCTGGTTACTGGTTTACTACGAGCGCCATCTCTGGGTTAGTCTCGGGAGTTATTGATTGATGTGTTAGTGTATATTATAACATTATATGTATTGTTCCGGAAATTTTTCAAGGTGTGGGGGAGTGAAATCTAATCTCACTCGGAGGATAACGACAAATGACCCTTTATTCACAAATCTTCAGGATAACATATAAGTAGCAGAGCTTGGACAACAACAGTACAAACAAATACACAGCACTTGTAAAGTTTAGCAACACAAACACATACAAAACAGCACTTATAATAATGTTCAGCTCACCATCTTAATTGCTCTCTCTCTGCGCAAAAAGCAGTAATACTCTGCACTTTCAGGGCAGGTTCCAACAATTCCCAGCAAATATACGCTGCTTCTCAGCAAATTCACGTGGCATGCTCCACTTCAAAGTACCGACAGCTTTCAGTCAATTTCCGATCGATATCCTTGATAGAGACTCAAAGGACAGACTCACTCAATAGATTGATTCCCTGTCTTTCAGACTCTTGGCGTATTCATACATTTTCCTACCGGTCTTGACGTCACACCGAGAATTCATGAAAAATCCGTTTTTTTCCTTTCCAAATAATATTTCACTAAGGCTCCAGCACATCTGAGATCTTTCCATTTGTTGCCAATGTCACCTAAGTTCTCGCGAACTCGCCAAAGAAGTCTCCAAAATCGTCGCCAAGACTGAGGAGTCTCAGAATTTTCCGATTTGGTTGATTATCTCTAGAACTACTGGACAGATTTTAATGAAATTTGATTTGTACGTAGGGTTGATACATTACAAAAAAATAACCTTTCAACAGTTATAATGACCACACATGATCGTGCGTAACACTCATAGGAGTCACAAGGTATGCAACAGCAGTTGCAGAGTAGAACAACAAAAATGGGTTAATAGGAGTATGGTCCCTTCTAACAGATATACAGGTCTTGCACCGTAATTTTATGTTGGAAATAAGGAAGTTTATGAGTTCCTGTGGCAATTGGTCCCCCTCGTTCAGCAATGCGGTTTTCAGATCTTGGATGGCTCTCGGAGGGGGTTACGAATAGCGATTGCCCACCCCAGAGCGTCCCAAGTAGGCTTTATAGGATTGAAGTCTAGAGATCTGACTGACCAATTCATCTGTGGAATATCCTCACTTGCCAGAAATTCGTCGGTCAGATGAGCTCTATGTGACTTCGCGTTGTCATCTATTGAAAGCAAATCAGGACCAGCTGTATCACTGAAAAAGTTAACATACAGCTCCAAGACCTCTTCTCTATTCTTTTCAGCAGTCATAGTGCATGTTTCAAAGACATGGAGGTGTGTGCGGCCATCCAACATGATGCCTGCCCAGACCATCAAGCCTCCGCTGCCGTAATGGTTGATTTCTCGGAAATTGGAGGGCAGGTAGCTGGTCCCTGGTTCTCTCCATGTGAAAGAACGGCGAGAATCACAGGTAAGACTGAAACGGGTCTCATCAGTGAAAAGAACATTCGCCCATCGATCCCTACTCCAATCTCTATGATCTCTGAACCATTTTAAGCAGACTCTCCTGTTCGCAGATCTGAGCTGGATGCAAACAACAGGTCTTCTTGTAAGCAGCTCTATCTCATGAAGTGTTCTGGAAACACTCACCCTTGAAACCCGGATTTCTATGGCAGCTTACAACTCATGAGAGCCTGAGAAGCTGTATCATCCCTGTAACGCATCGCTATAATGGACAAATGGCGATCTTCTCTGGCCGTCGTGGCTCTTGGACGATTTTACCTAGGCTTTCTCTTGACGGGTCCGGTATCCTTAAACGGTTTTCATAAGTTGGGCACGACACTGGGTGTTAATTCGAATTCTCAGCAAATCTGGATTTGAGACTGGCCTGCTTCCAGGCTATCCACAATTCGCCACCTCATTCCATCATTTAAACGTCATTTCAAGTTTTTTTTTTTTACAATAGCGGTGAGCAGTTGAACTGCAGCAATGAAGTCCACTGCCTTAGATTGTAAAATCCTAAATAAGTGCAACGTGAGAGAAAATATTCTTTCCAGCGAAATAAATTAATGTCAAAATTGGACCTTCTGAATACATTTAAAAAAATGTAAGCCTCAGTAGACAAATCCTTCTCATGCCGATTTCCAATTAATTCAAGAGCATGAATGAAAGGTAGGTGCAAATCCATATCACCAAAATCAATTCATCTTGCTCTGTCCAACGCGTAGGAGATAGTTATTGCAATGCTTCTCTCCACACACACACACACACACACACACACAAAAACACACTAAAAAACACACACACACTCAGGAGTATCCATGTATGAATACTGTTTTTCAACGACATCGATGAAATTACGAGTAACTGTAACATAGCATGCGTTTGAAATAACCAAATTTAGAGAATGAGAACAGAAATGTACATATAATGCTGAATGTGGAATTTTTCTCTTATTTTGGTTTGTATAACATTGAATACCTTCGCCATGGCAGAAGCACCATTGTATTGTATTATATGTCTTTCTTCTTCAAGTATTGAATTTACAGGCGCAAATATAGTAAAACAATTTTCAATTGGTAAGGATTTGTTGCCTTCCCTTTTTACAAATATTACGCATAAAAATACTTGCTCTTTCAAAAAAATATTAGTGGTTTCCTCCACTTTAATAGAAAACATTTGTTTGAATATATTCTTCCAATGAATTTTTCTAAAAATTATTTCATTGCAAGTATGTATAATTTTTGTTTATTTTAGGTGATATTCACGGTGCATTATTAGCAGATTTTAAATATCCCTTCAGCACATTTCATCTCCAGCATTAATTCGGAATTTAAGCAGTTTTCGGAAATTCTTATCGTTGTGGCAATGACTTATTAAAGGAAGTTTATTAACACCAGAGGAAATTACTAGTTTTATAATAGAACTGATTTTTTTCCAGTTTTTTTACTCCTTTCGAACACGGGAAGTATCAATATCTATTCAGGATTTTTGTTCGCGGTTGTACAATGCTCCTTAAATTATCTCAGCAGCTAGCAAAAAATATCTGTGATACTTTTTCTTGAAATTCACGAAGTTATTCTATCGATTTGCACCAGAAATGAAAAGTCTAACTAATTGTCCCAAGGAAGTAACTAAGCGATTGCTGTTTCCTCTTGAGTTACACGCATATTCCTTAGTTAAAACTACACAATATTTACAGTAAATCCCATATTGAACTTTGTAATAAATGTGCCATGAGAATTCTAATCGTAAATTACTCTGAAATTTCCTCTCCACTTTTTTCATTATCATATGAAGAGTTTGGAAGCACATATGTTGCTTATGGCATCCAAAATTTATCAAGAGTATCAATTTTTTCTTCGTCAGGTCGCTTGCATTTGATATATTTGATATGTCATATTTTTTTCAAGTTGCAGTGTCATTTTTATATCAATCTGGGTAATTTCTAGAAAACAGAAAATCCTTTTCTCTGTATATTTCTATTTTCGTTTCCAACAAGTTATTTTATATTTCTTCGCCATTATTTAACGCACACTTTTGTGCTTTAATTGGACGTTGGGAATTTTTCAACAAAGTTAAAATAATTTAAAAGTGCCTGGTATTTCCTCTTATATATGTTGAAAATTATTTTAGGAAATATAAAGATATAAAATTATAAACTGAAAACTTTGAGTAAAAGAAAATAAATTGAAGCAGATTTCCGGACTACTGTTCGCTTACGAAAAACAAGACTACCGCTCGAGGACGATTCAACTTCGCAAAAGGGTGATACACTCAAACCCGTTCTTATGCGGTCTTTTTCGTGCGATTTTTTATTTGTCCGGTATTAGTAAATTTCAATCAGATTGGAACATAATTGGCGAAGTTACCAATAAAAAAATTAGTAAGTTTTATCGGCCATTTAGTTTTTTCAATTTTTGATATGTATTTCATCACATTACATATTGTAACTTTGACTGAGGTTTGGTAAAAGTTTTCAATATTGGACTGCATAAATCACACCGCTGCAGCAATTACTGAAATAAAACAACATACATTAAATGCATGCTGGAAAGCAGCGTGGCTGTAATGTGTCATTAATAGAAATGCAACCGAAAACATATCAATGTTAACAACAGAAATCGTTACGCTAGCACATGGCATCGGTGGGAATGGGTTTAATACTTTCAGTGAAAATAATCTTATCAATTCAAGTGACGAAAGTGATTTTGAACCAGTTTACCATAAGAAAGTTTGAGTATTGTCAGACTATGAAGGATAATTACAATACGTTTTGAAAAGTTTTATATGTGAAAATAAGTACATATATAAATAAAATATTTAAAAATGTTCGCATGTGCATTTTCTAAATCAGATTTTAAAAGGTTTGTTGAGATTCTAAGTAGCTACCGAGCCTCGTATCTTGATTTCGTTTAAAAAAGCAATTCCTAGTTAATTCGTAAGGTTTTGAGTTATTTTCTACGAGATACTTTTTTCATGCGGTAAATAGTAATCGCATGAAAAAATACTTTTTAATTGTGTTGCAAAAACTATTTTTTATAGCTACTCGTGAAGTTTTGTGCGATTTTTTATGCGTATTCTTTTATGTGGTACCTATCCACCTCACAAAAACAGGTTTCACTGTACACTGAGACGAACACTTTCCTTAGATTTCATTTAGACACTAACATATCACCACATGGAAGAAAAGAATGCTGTCTTTAATTCTTTCTCAGAAACCCATGGAGGGAGGGCGAGGGAACATCTTTAATAGGCATGCACCCTCCTCTCTTTATCGGCAAACTGATTCAGAGGAACGGTTTCAAAGACAGAAACGATTTATCTCATTCTCTTCTCCAGAATTGTCTTAAATGGAACTGTCTCTTTCTGGACGATGAAAAAATTTAAGAATAAGAGAAAAAAAGTTCTTTTTACTAAAGTTTAAAATATCTTTAATAGTATAGAGAAAGAATTATTCTGAATTTTTTCAATTTTAAGGAAAATTATCTTGAAGGTGCATATGTCCTTTTGCATCCCGGGTATGCCCCTGTATATGCATTATGTATATATTAATATATATATATATATATATATATATATATATATATATACACACACACATAGATATACACACACACACACATATATATATATACACACACACATATATATATATATGTGTGTGTGTGTGTGTGCATGTGTGTGTTTGTATTTGTATATATATTTTATAAATAATAAAAATGGCTTTACTCTGTTTTATAGTTTTATAATTACAAATATTGATTTATTTAATTTCTTTAAAAAAAAATATTTAAAGACTTTACCACTAGATGACAACTTATTTTTAAATCTTTTTCTTAATGCGAAGTTTTATAACTTTTTTAGGTAAAAATAATTTAATATTTTATTTAAATATGTATACATTATTTTGAAAGGCTTGAGTTACTTTACTTTGGTTTAAACGAATATGATTTCTTTGTTTTTACTTTCTTTTTTTTTACTTGTGGTTGAATTACTATTTCGAATTGAAATTTAGCTTAATTTTTGGTTTTATGCCATCTTGTTATAATATAATTCACTGAAGTTCTGATGGTTTGATCCGTAATTCTAGTATAAACACTCTGCTCTCACTCCTAAATATGATACAGTATAAGAATAACTTTATTTCCATTTCGGAATTTGCTTTCTTATTTCTTTTCTCTTGATATATGCTTTGTTGGTGTTGGTAAGGTTTTTATAATTTAAACTTCGTAGTAATTTATAGTTTTCTTGGCTTTATTTTTTAGTCTTAAATTAGTTGCATGTATATTATATATTCTTGTAATATTATATATTCACCGGTTTAATGAATTTTTTTACATTATAATCCATTGTACGTTTTAAATTTTAGTTAATCTACTTTTAATTCTTATGTTTTATATGTTTAATGTTTTTTTCTTTATAATTATTTTAATTTTGTATTAATTACAATTCATTATGAACAACAGAAGATCTGTTTTAAGTCTGTTTTAAGTATTCAGAGTTAAAATTATTTTATTTCTTTTTCTTCATGGTTTTTTTCTATTTATGATTGATTTTTCAAGGTGCGGTTTATACATTTTCATGAATTTATTGTTCTTCTTGCCATCATTTAAAGGTTCAGTATTTTTCAAGTAAATTTGTCTTTTACTTAATTGTTTTGTAATGTTTTAACATAATCTTGCTTTATGTATTCAGGCATTGAAAAATAAATTAAATTTTTTCCTTCAATTTTGTTTCTGCTATCTATAAGAAATTAATTAGTATGTTTTTATAGCAACTATTACTTTTCTATGTTTTATTATTTCTTTTTATATTATTTTTAATTAATTAATCTAAATTCTTTCTTTTTTTAAAATTCTATTTTCAATATACACACACACATATATACAGTAAATTGTAAAGGTAATAAAACAATCTAATATTGTACGTAAGCAATAAAATTATATATATGAATTATTATTGGAATAAAAAAATTCTTAATATATAATAATTAGATTTCAAGAATTGTGATACAAAATGGACTAAAAGCTAATTCTCAGACATAAGTCAGTAAAACGAAATAAGATTTTTATTATATGTAGTTTTTCTTTTCTTTTTTAATTGTAGAATACATAAACTAAAAACGTCAAAATATTTTATGGCAATTTTACGAATATTTCACGAATCTACAATAACTTTCTGAAATATTAAATAAAAAAAATAAGGAATTTAAAATTATTCTCTTCATCTTAGTGCATCTTAGTTAGCATAATAGTACAAACATTTTACCGTTATCTCTCTTCATCAAAGAAAGATTATGCGCATATATATATATATATATATATATATATATATATATATATATATAT
>BMAW01059805.1:310139-333053 GCA_019974015.1 Nephila pilipes | reverse complement strand
TTCTGGTCCGATCGACTTAAAATTTTGACACGTTTCAAGCAAAGGTTAGTACTCTAGAAAGACCTGGTTACTGGTTTACTACGAGCGCCATCTCTGGGTTAGTCTCGGGAGTTATTGATTGATGTGTTATTTGGTTTGGTTTTATTAACGTCAAACTAAAAGCAACACGAGGGTTATTAGCGACGGACTTCGTAATTTAATGATGTTTCTGTAAAGCTAGAATTCATGTAAAAGTTTGTTTGAAAGTCAGCTTTAGTTATTTGGGTGTTAAGAATTGGTCGCAGGAAAGACATACCAGACTCTACAAAGACTTCAATTATGTCTCTACTCAGTGAGGTACTCAGTCGTAGATTATTGCGGAAAAAAATTAACTCTGAACGAACTGTTATTAATGTTTTTAAAAATTGTCCTAAAAATAAAAATTATAAAAATAATAGTGCAAATAGAGATCGTAAACAAATAACTACATTAAGGCAGGACAGAAGGCTGAAACGTATCGTAAGGAAAAGCTCTTCAGGGCCCTGAGATTCATGAGTAGAAAGTGGCGAGAAAAAGGAATAACTGCCTCAACATCTTCCACACAGATCGATTCAATTTGATTTTCAATCACGAGTGCTTAAGATAAAGCCGCTACTTACTTGTAAGCAAAAAGTACCGGGGCTGCTAAAACAGAGGACAATGGATATTCTGGACTGGAATATTGTACCTTTTAGCAAAGAATCGATGTTTTGAGTGTCTGCTAGTCGTCAAAATGCCAGTGTTTTACGTCGCAAGAAAGAAGCTACTTCCCCGACAGATTGTCTGAAATTCTCAAAGAAGTTTACGGCCATAATTTGTCTTTCTCTCCGGGCGCACAAGGGCTTAAGAAAGCTGTGTATTTTAACAGGAAGGGTAAATTCCGAAGTACACATAGCTCCAAAGGACAAAATTGGAATACTAGAAAGAGTAAAAGTTATTTGGATAACTATCGGTAAAAAATTAATGCACAGTATGCCGAATAGTGATATCACTAAGACTTAGGGAGCTACCACTTAATATTCAGTGTTTTTTGCTTAAATCATTTACATTATACTTCTATGAAATGTGATAAACCATTCATTGTAAGATTCTTTGCAATATTGATTTTCATAAAAAAAATCTATTTTATTCTTTCATTTAATATCACATTCTAAACATCCCTAGACGTAATTAGTCCTCAGTAGTGTCGTATTCTAATTATCTCTGAAAGGGCTCAAGGAAGAGAATACATTAAACTAACATTTCTATTGAACACATATATACTTACGTCCCTGTTAAAAATATTTAAAATTTTTATCTGATATCATGAAGAGTTTAAGAAATATTTTAGTTATTGAAACATGTTATTTCTTTTAAGACAACTATATTCTTCCGTACGAATTGATTTATAATTTATTCACGTCACTTTTTGAAGCAATGAGAAGGCGACGAACCTCGCATTCTTGAGCCTCGCTCAAGTAACGAAGACAACACTTAAGTTTGTGTTCCCTCTCCGAACACCCACATCATACCAACGCAGGAATTTGAAATATAACACACACATACACACATGAATCATTCCATCTACTACAGGATTAACAACATCATCAACAAGAAACAACAAGACTCAAATTCACGACTCGACGGAAACAACTGCGGCCATGAATTTGGAACCGAAACCACTGACTACCACCACCACACATTCAGTAAAAGATTTCTGGGGAGAAATATATTCAATTAAGGGTTAAATCTAATAACATTTATATTTAAAAATATATTCTTACTCCCTGATACTTTTTAATGAAACATTATTCTTGTTTAAAGAGATGACAATGGATTAAATTAACTAATTAAAATCACATAGATCCAGCTTAATAATTCATAATGATATTTCAATAGACAAGGATTTTTTAGTTTGGTTTTATTAACGTTGCACTAGAAGTAAAAAAAAAAACTCAAGGACAATTGACATAGGGCCTCGTAATTCTGAACCTCGGTCAAGTGACGAGGACGACACCTGTGCTGGCACTCTCTCTCTTAAATTTCACACCAGGTCAACGAGAGGACTTTGGGCTCCAACAGATTTAACGTGCATCAGCACCAGCTACACGGCGAGTCTTTAGTGTTATCAAAGCTCGAACCAACGACTCGACGAAAACCGTAGGCCGCGTCAAAAGACAAGGAGCCAAATTTCAGAAGAAGCAATCCCTATATAAATCGCCTTCTCGACGAAATAGGGCCACTGTAACCTAGTGGTTACAGCCAAGATCTTGCGGCAGGTGTTGTTATAATGAGACGTGAAATGGAGTCATGACCCGCCGCGTAGAGGCACGTTAAATTTTTCGAGGCTCCAAATCCTCGTTGGCATAGAATGAAAATTTTGTAACGATGGTGCCAGGTTAGTTAACGCTCTAGTCTTTTGACAGAGGTTAAAAAGTGAGATGCCCAAGGCAATAGTTCTAGTTTTGCTACTAAAGCCACAAAAATTTCAATAAATCAATCCATTGTGTCTTGACGCTGCTGAAGACTCTCCTGCGTAGCAAGGGTAAGGGACGAGAAGATAGTCGAAGCTCCATGTCCTCCCATGGCGTAGTGTGGAACTTTGGAGAATAGCTCAGCTCAGGTATCTTCCTCGTCAATGACCGAGGTTCAAATCTACGAGGTTTGTGGCCAATAGCTCTAGTGCTGCTAGTTATTGTGACATTAATAAAACAATCAAATTCCTTTGAGCCATTATGTCAGCTGATTTAGTTTTACGATGGATTGGTTGATGATGGAGGAGGTGCAGAGGATTGTATTCAACGTTAATTTTTATTGATAGATAGCTTATTATAGGCACTCTTAGTCGTAACGCAATTGCAAATTTCAACGACCCACGCAACAGTAAACATCGGTAAGGAGACGCAAATGTTGCCTGAGATGACACCCTACTCTGTTAGCTTCCACATCACACTAAAGAGAGGATATTGAGTTCTAATAGGTTTAACGGGCATCAGTTCCTTTAAACGTCTTCTGTTGTACCAGAACTCGAACCGATGAAACTACTTTGGCTACTTGCAGGTGAACAACTTTAATTTTTAAAGAAACCAGGATGGATGTTAACGATATAAATTCATAACATAAATTCAGGACTAAAAGAAGCAACGCTGTTCATCAGGCTAGCAACCGAAACTAATTTTAAAAGAAGCCAGAAGGGTATTAATAATGCCAAACAAACTACACTTAACTAATAAATACAACTTTCACCACTAAAAATGCTAATTTTTTAGAAGCATAGATGTATGAATTTAAATATACTTTGCAAAATTAGTTCTGTGGAATTAGTTACTATATAAAAGACATTCACTTTAGGAAAAGGACGTTATTTTTGTCGACTGGAGTTAAGGTAACGCAATCAATCTTGTTGAGGTAAATCGCGATCTCTGAAATAAGAAACTAATTTGTGTGTATCGTTGAATTTTTTCATCCTGCTAATAAACGAAAAAATTATATTTGTGAAAATGGAAAACCTAGAAAGAGGGCGATCAGAATATACATTGGTATGGATAATTGAAAACGTCGGTCATGCCTGGCAAACATTAGGGGAAAAACTTGTTAGTCCGAAATTTATTACGCATTTGCAAGAAAATTCTACTTGGACTTTGGAACTGTACCCAAGGGGTGTGTCAAATGAAGAATATATCTCTTGTTTTTTCATAATAAATAGTGCTGACAAAGTTCCGAACTGTGATGTTGATTTTGAAATTATTATCACCCCCAATGGCGGCTCATCTCGAGCTCGTAGTGCTAGCATACCTTTCACGGCTAGAAGGGGAGGATTCCCCTGCTTTATGAAGCGATCCGAAATCCTGTTTGGTAACCAGTTCCTGAATCCAAACAGCTTAACGCTGCAGTGTCGAATCAAGTTAAAGTCTCATATTCATGATGTGTGTTTCGGAGAATCTTTCGTGAAGACCCACATCTTGGTCAAACGTATTTCTCATTCTTGCTATTTTGCGAGTGACACCGCTTACAAATCAATTTGTATCCGACAACTGAGTGAATCGAGGCCATTCATGATCATTCGCATACAACGAAATCATCCAAACGAATTTGAAATACACTTGAATCCTAACGATGTTGGATCTAATGCGAGATATTTCACTTTAGAGCTGGGTTTGGCTGATGAAGTAACAGGAGATAAGTTCTGGAATCGGCGCTATCGAGGCTGGAGTCCGCTTCCACAACAATCTATATTTGTGCCTGTTCCTTGGATAAACCAATCATCTGAGAACACAGTTACTCCCGTACGGAGGCGCTTGATTAAATTTGATTGCGAAGTGGCCTATTCCACCGGCGAAGATCACGCTGAAAATGAACGGGTTGTTGTAACTCATCGTTGTGACATCGAAACTAGAGTTTAACCGAAAGCGATAATTCTTAAATACTTCAGGTGTCTTTTATTTTGTTATGCGAATGAAACTGAAACAACCTTAATTTTGAAAAACCAAAATGCAAGAAATCAACGTCCAATAAATATCTCGTATTTGCTGAATATACATGTTTAACTACGACCGAAATAACAAAGGGCCTTCCGGTGAGTTTCTTGTAGAAATATTATTTGGAATACTACTGACAATAAGTTAGAAAAATTGAGTACTCTCAATAAATCCTCCAAAATTTCAGGTAATTTCGTACAAATAATTGTTCAATCGGATGAGTAGTTGTATGTTTCTTAACCGTAATACGGTTCGATAACTAAAGCAGAGTTTTAAATGTTGAAGTAAATACGCACCTTTAAATAGATTGACAATAGTGCTTTCAGCACCTAAAAAGCAATTCATTTTTTAAAGTTTGCATTCTAAATCGCTATAAATGATGTAAAGGATGTCTATTTCAGTGTTTGAATAAAAGCGTTTTTATAAACTTGTATTCCTTTTTGCTACTTTCTTTGTTTTTCATTAGCTTAAGTTATACGATTCGCAGATTTAGTATGTAATAGTGTTATTGTGTCGATCTATGCAGCTTGCGTGAAGATTTTTATTGTTATACTTGCACGAAAACGAGGGTTACTGAAGAATCTAAATTTGAGCACCGATCACGTGACTAGTACGATTCCCTAAGCTGAAGTCTCTTTCATCGAATGATAATGCTCGCGGCCGACATGGTTTTAGTCCAGTCATAAGTTCCAATTCTGATGCAAGGCCGCAGTAGCTTAGTGGCCATAGCTTTGGATTTGTGACCGACTGTTTTCGTTGGATCGTTGGCCTTTAAAGACTCGCCGGGTGTGATGCGTGTTAAATCTCTCGTGGTTCAAAGTCCTTCCGTGGCGTGGTGTGGAAGTTAGGAGATGGGTACCAGCTCGGGTATCGTCCTTGTGAATTGATAGAGGTTTAAAATTATGAGGTCCGTCGCCAATAGCCCTCGTGCTGCTTAAAGTGCTACGCCAATAAAAACTAAACTAAAACTCTAATTCTGATGCCGTAGAAGATTCTATTTGTAGAGGAGATGATGCACGTTAAATCCGTCGACTCCCAATATTCTCCTGTTTACGTAGTGAGGATTGTCCTCTTCACTTGACCTATGTTTAAAATTTCGAGGTGCGTCGCAAATAGGTATCGTGCTTCTTTTAAATGCAACGTTAATAGACCCCAAGCCGAAATTTATCTCCTGATCTCAACATCATCCATACAGGTGGACTCTGATTCCCCCTACAAATATAACGTGGTTTAATAGTAGAATCGGGATTGACCGCAAATTCGGACCCGTGTGGTGACCGGGGATGACAGAATAGTCTCACTGTAGCTCGTGTATGTCGTAAAAGGCGACTAAAATGGGTACCCAGCGTCTGGGGGTATAACCGGGCACCCTGCCCCTGGGGATTATATCAGGGGACCTCAGGGGCTTACCTACTTCAGGTAAGTACGGGCATCATGACCCCGAGGCACCTTAGTGATCTTTTCTTTCCCATGGGGGTTTACTGTCTTTGGTAAACACGGGTGACGAACTCCCGGGATACCCTAGCGATCCTTCTCTATTTTCGGCCCTCCTTCTTGTCAACCATTTTTACCTTTTTTTCAACTTCACGTCTAGACCACAGTTTAATCTTGTTTGGAGCAGCATAGCCATATCTGGCTCTTGCGCCAATAAACTTTACATTCATTCACTCACTGACCGCAAATTCGACGGAAACAATGCTTTCATTATCTCGTGATTATAATCCCTCGTCAACCACTCAACTTGCACGAAAATTATCTTTGTTTTCAGCCGAATCAAATCTGTTTTTCAAGAAGCATTCTTGTTACAAGTAGACCAAATTATCAAGCTATTGAATACAGCTGCACATCTACCGAAAGGATCAAGCAAATAAGATCTTCTTTAGGTAGGTACGGGCATTACTCACCTGGTGGTCTTTTCTTTCCGATGGGGTTTACTGTATTTGGTAAACACGAGTGACACCCCCCCCCCGGTATACCCCAGTGATCTTTCTCCGTTTTTGACCCATGTCAACCAAAATTTTACCTTATTTCCATTTTTCATTCATCTAGATAATTTTACTTGCTTTGTTCTCACTCTCTTACTTTGTTTGGCCTAACATGGCCACATCTGGCTTTTGCGCCATTACAAATACAATCGCTCATTAAAATCATAGTTACACCTTGTCTAGATCACAGTAATACCTTGTTTGGCGCAGCATGGTTCCTCATGCGTCATGAAATTTCACAAGCGATTAAGCCAAAAGTTAAGTTTTTCTAGGAAATGGAGTAAATAAAAAACTAACTTCCCTCTGTTGAGTTGGATAAAATTAATCTGTTACGAATTCTGAATGCAATATATTACGGAAAGTAGCTTATCTTTCATTCTAAAGATGAAATAGTTCTTCCCCTTGAATTTTTCGTGCCTCTCCACGCAAATTTTCATAACTTAAACGCTCTCGGCTTATAGAGATGGCGAGAGTAAGCCTTGATAATATTTTTGACGAAACACTCCTCCTATCCTCCTTTTATCTAGCCTAGTGGTCAAGGTCGTGGACTCGTGGCTGGTGGTTTTCGTTCACTCGCGGGTTTGTCCCATGGGGTTTACTGTCTTTGGTAAACACGGGTGACGCACTCCTGGGATACCTTAGCGATCCTTCTCTATTTTCGACCCTCCTTGTCAACCATTTTTACCTTTTTTTCAACTTCACGTCTAGACCACAGTTTAATCTTGTTTGGCGCAGCATAGCCATATCTGGCTCTTGCGCCAATAAACTTTGCATTCATTCAGTCGCGGGTTCGATCCTTGGCCGCCAAAGACCCGCCGTGTAGCCGGGGCTGATGCACGTTAAATCTGTTCGGGCCCCAAAGTTTTCCCGTTAGCGTGGTGTGGATGTTGGGAGAGAGGGTGCCAGCTCGGGTGTCGTCCTCGTCACTTGACCGTGGTTCAAAATTACGAGGTCCGTCGTCAATAGTCCTCGTGTTGCTTCTAGTGCGACGTTAATAAAAACTAACCCCCCCCCTTCCTTTTATCTTCACTGTAAGATTTGAGAAATCAAACTATAAAGTATCTATGATTTTAAGCTTCCCTATTTAAATATAACTTTCCTCCTGCTCATATTGCTCAACACATATGATAGCATGGCACGACTGTAATCTGTTAACTATTTGAAGTTTATTTACATATTCTAGTCCTAGAGACCGTAATACCTTTCTTGAACTAGGCGCTCAATCCATCGTCTGGAATCTGACATGTCTCTGTTCTTTCCGTGGCTTGACCCGTGTGGTGACCGGGAATGACAGAATAGTCCAACTGTAGCTCATGCATGTCGTAAGAGGTGACTTAAATGGGTACCCAGCGTCTGGGGGTATAACCGGGCACCCTGCCCCTGGAGATTATATCAGGGGATCTCAGGGACTTGCCTTCTTCCGGTAAGTACAGGCATCATGAACCCGAGGGCACCCTAGTGATCTTTTTCTTTCCTATGGGGTTTACTGTCTTTGGTAAACACGGGTGACGCACTCCCGGGATACGCTAGCGATCCTTCTCTATTTTCGATCCTCCTTTTTGTCAACCAATTTGTCTTTTCTTCCATTTCTTCTCCTCTACACCACAGTTAAGTCTTGTTTGGAGCATCATAGTCATATCTGGTTCTTGAGCCAATAAACTTTACTTTCTACTTTACCCTTCTTGTCGACCAATCTATTTTCATAGTTTTAACGTCTAGATCACAGATTTACCTTGTTTGGCGCAGTATGGCTACATCTGGCTCTTGCTCCAATAAACTTCACTATCACTCACTCTTTCCGTGGCTTAGCTCCTTTCAGCTTTGTAAGAAGTTTACGTCTTGTAAGCTTTAGAATGATCTTTTTTGAGCCTCTTGAGATTCTACTTGTGATTTCGAATGAGGTAACACCAGTATTACCTGGCAATTCTTCTCTAGTTGTTTCTTATTGCCCCGGAATACCCTAGCAATCTTTTTCTATTTTTGAACCCTCATTGTCAAGCTTTTTATTTTTCTATTTTTTCTAACGTTTAGACCAGTTACATCTTATTTGGCGCAGCATAGCCACATCTGGTTCTTGCGTCTTTAAACTTCACTTTCACTCATATTCTGTCCTTTATTTCTCTCCAAACCTTCCATAAGAATTGTCCAGATCCCGTACTACGTAAATCGATAAGTAGTTGCATCACGATTAGAGGATGAGAAATAATCCCTAGTGACGTTGGTGTTGTGTGGAAATTTGAAGAGAGGAATACCAGCGCACGTAACGTCATCGTCAATTGATCCAGATTAAAAATGACGAAGCCCGACCTCAAAACCCTCATGTTGCTTTTAAGTGCAATTTTAATAAGCAATCAACAAAAGCCTATCTACACTACAATTTAATCAAATGTTTGTCGAAGCCTAATCACCAAAGTCATTCATAGATTAGCCAGTAAGATATTTACACAATCGCCTTTCCGTAATCAGACAATACAATTTTGGATTCCGGGACAATCTGGAAATGTTTTGGAAAGAACAGCGCACAGTTTTCCAAAATCAATGATTAAGTCCAATGTATATATAGACTGGATTGGCCCAAAATATATAAATAGCAGTATTTTTAGGTGGGCCGCGGTAGCCTAGTGGTCAAGGTCGTGGACTAGCGGTCGGTGGTTTTCGTTCAGTCGTGGGTTCGATCCTTGGCCGCCAAAGACCGGCCGTGTAGCCGGGGCTGATGCACGTTAAATCTGTTCGGGGCCCAAAGTCCTTCCGTTGGTGTGGATGTTAGAAGAGGGGAGTGCCAGCTCGGGTGTCGTCCTCGTCACTTGACCGTGGTTCAAAATTACAAGGTCCGTCGCCAATAGCCCTCGTGTTGCTATTAGTGAGACATTAATAAAAAAAAACTAAACTAAGCAGTATTTTTAGAAATGGAATGAATGGAATCAAAGAATTTTTCCGCAAGTAAATATTTTGAAGCCAACGTCCCAACCACGAACATAATATTCAATTGAACGAAATGTAGAGCTATGAAGCACTCGGATCATCAGTTAAGCGATCATAACTCCAAGTCTATTACACAAACTCAATTAAAATAACTGTACACATTGTAGTACCTGTAAAAAGACCAACGCTTTTGAACATATTATTTTGATTTGAAGTAAAGGTATGTCGCATATAAATCACCTCTGGAATATAATAGATGGATCCACAGAGTAATATTACATTTAAAGAGCTTTTGGAAAACACAAGAACTAATAAACAAGTACTCTGAACATTCTAGCAGAAGGATAAAGTATTTTGATATCTATTAAATTAAAAGATTTTTTTATTATTATTCTAACTCATAAAAGTAATCCATTTGTCAGTCAATCAAGGCACAACATAGCCTGACTTAGTTCTTGTGGCATAAGTATTTATTCACTTGTAGTTGATTTGTCATATGCCATGAATCATTCATTGAGAAAATTTCAGCGAATGACTACAGAGCCATTCCTTTGATCTCGTTACACAAACATAATACTGGAGCTTCGAAGTTTTAAAAAGGAGAGAGAAAATAATTACTTAATAATTAATAAAGCTAAGTTTTATGTTGCCTATAGAAATGTGTCATTTGTTATTGTTTTAAAAACTTTATATTATTGTAACGCATAATTTGGCTTGAGATTGCAATCGTAATCAAAATTTAAAAATTTCCAAAACGAAAATTTGTTCACACAATTCATTTTTCAACACTACTATCAGAAGCTAGTTACAATCTTACTATCGTCACTTGACCAAAGTTCAAAATTACGAGGTCCATCGTCAATAGCCCTCGTGTTGCTCGTAATAAAACCAAACCAAACTTACAATCTTATTACCAACTAATGTTCGTAATTTTTAGTATATGATATCGTGTGAAATCTTTATCCCTACGGGGGGAGGGGAGGGGAGGGGTACACTGCAGAATTTACATATGTAACACATCTCATAGCGTAGCGTTTTCACTGCACATACAGGATGTAGGCTTTGGAATTATTTTACCTTTTTTTTGCCTGCGATTTTCTTCACCACATGCTTCCTCATATTCACGAAGAATCATATCTTGGTACTCGTTTTGTAACTTTTCTTGTGGATGTTACGGGATTTTAATGTTTTCAGCGCTATCAACTATTTCATTCGCGACTCAATGCAGGGATATTTCATGTGGAAAAGTTTGAATTATATATTTAAATACACATGAGAGCGAGAGAGAAATAGAACACAATTTCAACTAAATGCATAATAAATATTTTTTATCAATTTAGTGGTTTTATATGTATTAGAATCGTACGAGAGGTTCTGAGATTAGACCGATTCACTGACACACAATCATATAAAATCGTAATTTTACATGATCGGCAAACAATAAATCAAGATATGGCACCCACCTCATCCAAAAGTTGAAATATCTGAGATATGAGACACACGAGAAGAAACGCGAGCAGAATAACGTTTAAAATGTATTTTAGAGTTCTATGTATTTTGGTTAAGAATGAGGAAATATAAAAGAAAATCTTAAAGAGTTTCGAAACGTCCAGATATGTAAGAGTTAGAGACGACTGAAGTTTAAGAAAATGGCACAAGTATTAGATTTGTGATTTTTTTTTTGCTACTCATTAACAAATTGCTCTTAGAATCTACACGAGGGTTATAGGCGACGGACCTTGAAATTTTGAAATTCGGTCAAGTGACAAGGACGACACCTAAGCTGGCACCTCGTTCTCCAAAGTTCCACGCCTCGCTAACGAGAGGATTTGGAGCTTCGATATATTTAACGTTTATCAGTCATACTATACAGCGAGTTTTAAAAGGTCCCAGTACTCGAACCTTCTACTCAACGGTAGCATAGCCAGCTGCGACCATGACCACATGGCTACGCATAACATTAGAAAAACTTGTAAGTTATTCGATCTTCGTCACATGGATCTGCTCAGATATATCAAAAGTTGAAAATACAATGTGCCTCCTTCTGTTAATTGCGCCAAGTCGAGGTTAACATTTCCAGATGCGGCAGAAAAGCAAATATTTTCCTTTTTTGTAAAATGTGAGGATAATTGCATCAGTTTGCTTCCACTCTAACACTAAGAAAGCTTGCTTGCCAAAACCTTGAACCAATTGGTATTCAGAATAAAACTTCTTGACACGAAAAGAAAAGGGCTTTACCAGACTGGTTTAATAAATTCATGGTAAAAAAATCCAAATCTGTACCTAAGAAATGATGTTACTTAGCCGAGAAACAGCATTCAACAAAACAAACGGGGAAGCAGCCTAGTGGTCATGTCACGAACTTGCGACCTGTATTGTTTCCGTCGAGTCATGTGTTCAAGACTGATGCGGGGCCGCGGTAGCCTAGTGGTCAAGGTCGTGGACTAGCGGCCGGCGGTTTTAGCTCAGTCGCGGGGTCGATCCCTGGCCGCCAAAGACCCGCCGTGTAGCCGGGGCTGATGCACGTTAAATCTGTTCGGGGCCCAAAGTCCCCTCATTAGCGTGGTGTGGATGTTAGGAGAGGAGGGTGCCAGCTCAGGTGTCGTCCTCGTCACTTGACCGTGGTTCAAAATTACGAGGTCCTTCGCCAATAACCCTCGTGTTGTTTCTAGTGCGACGTTAATAGAAACTAAGCTAAAACAAGTCTGATGCCCCAGATTTTAGTTTAGTTTAGTTTTTATTAACGTCGCACTAGAAGCAACACGAGGGCTATTGGCGACGGACCTCGTAATTTTAAACCTCGGTCAAATGACGAGGACGACACCTGAGCTGGCACCACCCTCTCCTAACATCCAGACCACGCCAAAGGGAAGACTTTGGGCCCCGAACAGACTTAACGTGCATCAGCCCCGGATACACGGCGGGTCTTTGGCGGCCAAGGATGGAACCCGCGACTGAACGAAAACCGCCAGCCGCGAGTCCACGACTACCACTAGACTACCGCGGCCCCTGACGATACAGAAGGCTCACCGTTTAGCGGTACTGAAACATCAAATCTGTCGAGGTTCCAAGTCATCCAGTGGTTATGGTGTAGAAGTTTTAAGGGGTATATCCTCTCACACACTGGTGATGTCATCGTCACTTAATCTACGTTCAAAATTACGAGGTTCGTCGCCAATATCCTTCGTATTGTTTATAATGGAGACGTTAATAAACAATCAAAACAGTTTATGGTAGCTGGCAATTCCGAAATTCGATGAGGGAAAATTTTTTTAAAAAAATCGTTGCCGTTTCATCAAACAGGCACGACATACAGAGGAGTATAACTTCAGGCTACTTGATAATTATAGTGAGCATCGCAGTTGTAAAAAGACTAAATATATTATTAAATCATATTTCCCTTCACTCTTCATTTCTATCTTGCAAACGCCTTCGATACGTGGCTTACGCTTAATTCAAAACTACTTGAACAGATCACAAGAGTAACAGCACGTTTGGCAAAACCAAGACCATTTATGACATACAAGGCATAAGGAAAAAAACAACAACATTTCCTACTAGACTACCTTCTCCAGGTTAAGAAAAGATGTTAAACTCAAAAAGGTGGTGGTAATGTAAATATGAATGTTAACATTTGTAGGAGTGCAATGCTTCATTTGTAAAATGTAGGAACACGCTAATAGTATGAGAGGAAACAATGATATTTAACTGCTATTATGTAAAGACTGATTTTTATGTTATCTGGTTAAATAATCGTATCTTCGTTTTCCCTATAAGTCTCACTTATTATCATCCATTCCCAATATACCAGTTAACACTAATTATCAAATATCCTAGGAACAGTAATTTAAGAAGAATAACGAAAAAAAATCCCATTTTTTTTTATAAAATATTTTCGTTTTTGATACTATTTTGATGCTATTCGTGTTGATACTATTTGCACCATGTCTATTAACATCTTCTCTAAGTTAGGGTCAAGTTGTAATAGTCGACTAGTTTTGAAAAAAAAAATTTGTGCTAAAAAATCAATAAAATTGTCACACATTTTTTTACATGCATATGATGAATGAATAACAATGCTATTGAAAAAGGATCTATTATCAAGAAAAATCGTAAAAACTTTTAAAATAAAAAAAAAAATAACATTTGCAAAACATTTTACAAGTAACCCCGAGCTGTCCCACGTATTCCCCTAATGAACTTTCGTGTAAAGACGTGAAAATTTGTTCGGTGTGAAAGTTCTCACATCGATGTTATGTGGAAGCTAGGAAAACGGGATTCCAATTTTGCTTACGCTCTCCACACTTAACCGTAGCTTAAAACTAAGTGACTCATTACCGTATCCGTACATGAGTTTAGGGGTTAAGTTTCAGCTGTTTAGATTCTTGGTAAGTGTTAAGACGATCTGTTTGCGATGGACCTCGCAATTTTGAGTCTCGGGAAAGTGACGAGGACGCTACTTGAGCTGACACTTTCCTTTCCAAACTTCCACATCATGCGAACTGGAGAACTTGATTAGGTTGAACATACACATCAGACCTGGTACTCAGTGGGTTTTAAGTGGCATCTCGACTCGACGAAAAAAAAGCTGGCCACGAGTTCGCGACCTTGACCACTAAATTATCTCGACCTTTAATATTCAGGCAATTTTTTCCCCATTAACTCAGTAATGAATAAGGCTCGTGGTTTTTTTTATATAATAATGCTGAAACCATTTACCTGATCATTTTTGCTGACAAAAGATTTAAGTGATCACGGTGATCTGTCCTTTTTAATGAAGTCCGCTTGTACCCATGTAAATATTGCATAGCATAGAGTTATCATTGTATAATGTCAATTGTACTTTACATGACCATCGTGTTAAAAATGCCTTTTATTATTTTTATTTTTATTTATTATTATTATTTTGTATTTTCCTCAATGAAAGGAATTTCTTTTGTGTTCCTTGTTTGGATTCGACTTTCCTTGTGTGCATTTTTTTTTTCATAAACAGACTCTGTGTTCGCTATTGTAACATGAAGTTTAATTCTGACGGATCAAGTCTTTTAGGATAATTGTTTATTAATACTTAAGATTTAATTTAAGATTAATTATTTATTAACACCACCCTAAGATCTCATCAGTTTGAACTTTCAGGGGGAATAAATGACCATTCGAAGTTTTCTGCAAAAAAGGCAAAAGACTCCTCTTGATCTCTCACCAATTTAGTCAAAGATTTCAATGCCCTGTAAGCTCCAATCATGTTAGTCCTATTATCCGAAACTATTTTGCGGGTTTTACCCCTTTTCGATATAAATCTTTTCAATACCGCTATTAGAGTTTGAGAAGTTAAATTACTAATTATCTCTAGGTGAATTATCCTTCGTTACAAGGCAAATAAATATACAAACATAAACTTTAATTTCAGGACCTTTCATCTCATATTTATTTTTGATAAAAAAAAAGTGTACACACAAATTAATTCCCATTGAATTAAAAACTTTATCATAAGTAATCCTTTCTTTTGGCAATTTGCCCGTTTTTTGTGAACACATTTTTGGATTTACTTTATAACATTTTATACAGTTGTGAACACTTTTTTGGCAAACATTTCAAAAGTGAATTGCCCAATATTTAAATCTGACTTGATATAGTAAATTCTGGGATCCAAGATGAAGATACTTTTCATGATAATGTTTTAAAATCATTTCCGATACTTTACATTTTCTGGAAGGAAAATATGATGTTTACCTGAGTAAGGAAGTTATGAATTTTCAAGTCTTTCTTCCACTTTTATAATACTTTTACCATCTAAAAATGGTGACGAATTTAAAATCTTACTTGAAGTGCAAATGTTATTTCCATTTTTATAGATATTTTTGCTTAGAATTACCTTAGAATGTGTAGAATGATTTGTTCCTGTTTAATTAAGTAGCATTCGACTTCCATCATCTCCTCTGATGTAAGTGATCCTTCTTTCTTGTTTCCTGGATTCTTACAATTGAATAGAAATATGAAAAAGAAATATTCGAACAATAGTTAGAGATCTATTTTACTACATATAAATAAATAATCAAAAATTGTTTGGTTTAAATTTAAAGTTAATACCACATTTTCTTTTGAGTCCTTCAAATTCAGATCAAACAAATAGTCCTTTCTCACGAAAGGCTCCGGGCACACAGAAACAGTCTCTGTGAGTTCATAGAATTGCAAAAATGATGGACCATTCCACAACTTGTGGTTATAAAAATGGGAATCAGCACTAAGTCTCCCAGACAAGAGATCAGAGGAATTGTCATTTCTTGAGCAATGAAACCAATAATCAATATCCATTAACTTGGTAATCTCCTGCACTATGTTATAGCTACAATTTTTTTTGTTCGTAAATCTTTAATCCAGAACAGAATTATTGTGAAATCTGTACAGGGGTACACTTTGCACTCCTTTTTCTTGCTGATAACTTTTGGTATATTAGAGCTCAAACAAGCCACTTCTTAAGCTCCCAAGAGTTCTAGTGGAGGCAAGGTGGTGCCTTCAATGGCATCATTCTGGTTTTTGAAGTGAATGCATCTAATGCATCTTAGGTGACTAAGATGAGTTTAGAAGCATCGCAAAATGTGTTGCTTTCAATGATGTCATTTATCTCAGGATTTATAGAGTCAAGAGTAAATCTTAGGATTCTAAGTTATTCAAGAGGCGTTGTCCTTTATAGCAGTTTACCCATCTTTTCACTATCTTTGGGGGTAAATCATCATCCCAAGTGATCTTATTCACCCCAAGTTCCTGCATGAGACATTTAATCCTTACAGCGAAGGGAGAAAGCAATCCAAAGGGATGAAATATCTTCTCGATAGCTTGAAACAGTAATCTTTTAGTATTCTTCTTAGCTGATATGAATTATAACAATTCTTTAGTATCCAACGTCAGACAACCACCTAGTGTTTTTCAAGAAATTTCCAATACGTTTGTCTTGTTTTTTCCCGAGCTGAAGGATGTACCTACTGGATATGTGTCGAAATCTTCTACTGCCCATTGAGACAATAAGGAGGTATCGTTGCTGATCCATTTTCTCATATCCATTCCTGCTTCTTTCTTGATGATCTTAGATGACAAGATGTAAAAAGTGATTTTCTCGAGTGTCTTGACCTGTAATCCAGTCATAATTGTAGAAGAAAGAGTCTAGATGTTGTACAGTTGTGGGATGACTTTTTCTAATTTTTCAATATGATGTGTTACCGTAGCCGCTAGTAGAAATAATCTAGCATTAACGGCCAAAATTATCCAGTTGAAACGATAAATTTGTAATGTGGGTCTTTTCACAACTCGTGGATTACTTTCTGTCCACAAAAATCGTACAGCGTCTTTATGCTAATCTGCCAAACAAATTTGAAGAAAAGTTTGACGAATATCAAATGATATTGTAATCCTATATAACTTAAAATTTATTAGCTCATCTAAAAGGTTAGGATTTAAATTGGGACCAAGCCACAAGCAATTGTTCAATGAAAGTTTATTACTTGGATGTGATACAGCATCAAATACATTAAGAGTAGAAGTTGTGACTCGACCCTCTTCTTTTATTGCTAGATGGGGTAAATAATACACTGGTTTGTGTATATTTGCCTCAGTATTTTCTACTTTCTGTATAATCCCTTGATTCAAATAATCTTGAAGAGTTTCTTGATATTGAGAGTAAAGTATTTTATCTCTCTTAAATCTCGCCAAAAATTTTGGAAACGTTGCTTTCCGTATAGAAAACGTTACGAAAAAAAGTATCATATAATTCTTTCCAGTGTTTATGGAATGGTAGTTCGACTACATATCGATCATTATTACATTATACACAGTTCTTTCAAAAATATTCATAGCTTAATCATCTTCACGATAACAAGGATTATCTTTAATGCCAAGATATTCAGGTTCAAAAAATTTCTTAATTCGTCTTGGACAGAATTATCATCCTTAAGGAGATAACATGATAAGTTATTATTTTTATTATTTCTGGAGACGTACCAGCTACCCATCCAAATTCAGTTTCTGAATATTAATTCTTCATTTACTTCGTAGACTGTAATTTTTAATTTTTTCTTTTAAAATACCAGCATTTAATAATGCACGAATCTCTTTAACTTAAAAAGACAAAAGGAGGGGGATCCTATAAATCTAAATATTCGGGAATTTTTATTTCTGAAATATCTAATTTAATATTAGGTGTCAACCGGGAAAATTTTTCCGTCACAAAAAATTCTGTGTTCCCTAACACTACCACTTTTGTTAGAGATGAAAGTGTTCATTTTCCCCTTTAAATTTTGTTTCAATGAAATAAGACCAGAAATGAGAATCTGTTTTTTTTTTCTGATGAAATAACCAAGAAATTCACACATTTTTCTAGACAAAATGCTTACATTTGAAGCGGAATCAAAAATGACTGAGCATTTAATTAATCTTTCTTCTCTATTTTGCAAATGTATAAACCTAGTTGAAATTAAAATATTTTTTTTTAATTTTGTCTAACTGTCTTACTTACGACTGTATCAAAGAGAATAGAATTTATTACTTCTCTCTCTCTCTCTGCCTCACATGCGTATTCCTTTTTGTTGTTTTAGAATCTCCGCCGGAGAAAAACTTCATTTTTTAATATTCTTGGGTAGAGGGCGTTTGTGTCTCCCGCTTGTTTACAACAAATAGTTTCGGAACGTTTTGCACCACACGTGCACACATAAGTTGAAGCGCACTGAGACTTTCTGTGATTTTCTTCGTAAGCATAATTCACAGAGTTTATGCAATCTGACAAGATCTAGTCTTTTATCAGGGGTTAATTCTAGGTAATTTTACATCTGTTTATTAGGTGAGGAATTTGTTCATTACGTATTATGAAGATCTTGTTTTCAATAGTTTAATTCAAAAAGAGTTTTGGTTTTGAAAGAAAGATTAGATGTTCTCACTATTGCCTTTGTTTCACTTCCACAATTTTTATCCGCGGACAAAAGAATTGTTTCGCATTGTTCTTTTTTTAATTATATAATTTAAATAATATTTAATAAAACACATCAAATAAATAATTTTACTCATATTTTAGTATTTTCAAAGACAGGGAGCTTTTCTTAAAACAGTCAATCATTTCACGTATTTCTTTAGGATTTCAAGTTGTTTCCTTGAAATTCAAAATTGATAGTTCATGGATATCAACAATTAATCTTTTATTTTCATTGTAGTATAAATGACTCCTGTTTGAGGGAGAAAATTGTGATACCCCCTTATTTCAAAGAGAGGGGTTACCAGTGTATTAGAAGAGATGCAGTCAGTACTTCAGTGTGAGAGATAGGTGCAAAACGAGCTCAAGACGTAAAATAAAAGTTGTTATTTGTGAAAAACATAGAGTCAATTTTATGCCATAGAACATTCATTGAAATCTCTAGCTAGTAAACAAGAAAGAGAGATCATTATCTCCCACGATGTCCTCCTGCTTAATGTATGAATGTAGAAATAAGCAGAATTGGAAACTAGAAAGGAGAAAAGTGAATGAAAGTGCTTTAGTTTTAACGGAAGTTAACGAAAGAGAGAAAAAAACATAGCAAAGAAACCTGTACGGATCTGGGGTGGAACGAGAGTAGTTCAGGAAAAAAAAAGGATGTGTGTGCATATTTCGGTTGTGAGGAACAAATTTAAAAAATTTAGGAAAAAGCTTTTCTTTTTAGAGAATAGGAAGAAGATTTACAATATATTGCGACAGAGCATGACACCAAGTACGTTTCCGATATGACAAAACTGAAATTATTCAAAGCTATAACTGACTCGAATGATTACGAGGTAGGGTGTATTAGAGAATTGTTCACAGGCATTAAATAAAGATGAGAAGAAGAATCAGAAAAAAGGAAGGAAGAAGCCGAAGAGAAAAGGTGGAAAGAACAGCAGCTAGAATCATAAAGGAGATTATATGGAATTTCTATTACAAATACCGTGCCTATTAATGGAAAGAAACCGATTATTAACTGTAATAGAGTACAATACTGATTTTCAAGATGAAAAGAGAAAGAAAAAAGAAAGGTAAGTGAAAATACAAATACAGAAAGAGAAAACAAGGCTGTTGGAGATTCAACGACAAGGAACATTGTATTAGATTAAATCAGAAAGAAAACAAATGCTAAGAAAAGTAAAAGAAAAGAATGGAAAAGAAGAGGATTTAAGGCAGTTAGATGAAGTAAAAAAGGAAAATGAAGAGAGTAAAGAAATGCAGATCGAAAAACAAACTGAAAAATAGAAAGGCTGTTGGAGATTCAACGAGAAGAAGCACTGCATCAAGGAGAGTATAGAATAGAACAAATTCTGAGAAAAAAGAAAAAAAAAAAAAAAAAAAAGAAAGAAAATTGAAAGAAAAAGAAAAGAAAAGGAAAAAAAGAAACAGAAAAAAAAAATAATGACGTTAAGAAGAACTCAGGAATTTAGAACAAAAATTAACTGAACTTCAGAAGGTCAACAAGAAACCTTTAAATGATCTTAAAAGGCAAAATATTTCTAAGGGAGGAAAACAAAAAGAAGAATCCGCATTAGAAAGTCAAATCAAGTCAAGTGAAGATGATATTTCTAATTTACCAAATCAATGAAAAAAACTAAGATTTGAAGCTGGTGTTTTAATTTTAGGAAAAGAATAATTACAGATATGTCATGAAAAACAAAGAGAACGGAGGAGACAAGAAGATTTAATAATGCAAGAAAGAAACAATTAGATGAAAGAAATGTCATTCGATGCCCCCCTAGTGTCAGATACAACTCAAAAACCTAATGCAGAAGATGCGCAAACAGCTTTGAAAAGATAGAAGGAACAATCCGAGAGAAACGGGGAATGGGGAAAAAATTGAACCTAAAGAAAGAATTGACGAAAGATTTTCAAGGCCGGAGAAAAAGTCATCATGAAGCGAGATTTAGAGATCATAAGTCAACTCATTTCATTACGCAAAAGGACTTTCAACAAAGGAGAACAGAAAGAGTCATCCGAACCCCGTTATTGGAAACAGCGAATGTTCACCTTTCCTAAGAATGACGAAAAATTCTACCCCAACAAGAAAGTAGTAGAAAAAATCGTAATCCATGCAGGACACCTTTCCGCCCAGGAGTAAAACGACATTAAGAGTAAGCAATTAAAAGGACGGTGGTTAAACGACTACATTTCAACTCGGGAAAGATAATAACGGATTACGCCAAGAAGATCAAATAAATTATCAAAAGGCATTCGAATGCTTCCTTGAAGGAGTTTCCTCCTACTACAATAAAGAAGAGAAAAGGGATGGTGTCGGAAACCCAACGCCTCTGAAATACGATTCCCCATGGACAACCAATAAACCAGTTTCTTTATCAAGTTAACACGTATGAAATAACTTTGTGATAACAATGCTTTACGACTACCGTGGTAACAGAGGAAAAGAGCAATATCCAGATAGCAGACCAAAAAACCCCTTGGTTGGGGAACCGCAAAGCCTTTTAAGTTGCACAAAGAAGAAAAGGGAGACATTTGATGACCAGAAGTCTCGGGGAGTCGGCAAAGGACAGTTATAGGTGTTTTGCCTTTTACCAGATAAGCCTTCCCCTTTTTGTGAGTGACCGAAAGCTATATGTGACTTTTTGTTTAATGACCTCATTAATGACCTTCGACTTCAGGAGATCAACAATTCGGATGAGGAATTCCTTTTTTCGGTTTTATTATTATTATTATTATTTCTTAAAGACTAGAAAAATGGGGGAAAAAAAAAAAAAAAAAAAAAGAAGAACTCTGAAACTCTTGTTTTATTGGCTTTTGAACTTTGGGATTATTACTTGAATAATTGCTTTAAAATTATTAAATGAATATCTCTTTCGAATAATTTATTTAGTATTTAAAGGTGTATGATAAGGAGCTTTTTAAAGAGCGTTGATAAGTAGTATTTTATGCTGTTTCATAATTTAAATAATTAAAAGTGCATGAGAATTGTCATTTTAATGTGTAGGAGAATTAGTATGTTAAAGTGAAGGATAACTAAGAATTTAATGAAGCCTTAAATTAGAACTGTTTCTTTAAAGGAAGAAATTATATATATATATATATATATATATATATATATATATATGCATGCATAGTGGAATTAAAGATAACGTTTAGTAAAATGAATGTATAAGGGCGATGATTATGTAAAAGAAAAAAGAGAACTAACTTTAACGAAGTAATATGCTCATCGAATGTTTTGTTTCAACTTCCTTTGTTTTTTAAACAGAAGATATCACTCATTTCGGTAATCGTATGCTGATTGTTTCTCTTTCAATCACATTTATTGCAGTATCGTTTATGTGTACTTAGTTAACGGTTTAAAATTTAATTTGGTTTTTATTTTATTCTGGTAGAATTTGTAATCATTCAGTATTTGAAACAATATGTGTTTATGGCCCCACTTATCATATATATTGTTACGAAAATTTCTGTGGGGGGGGGGGAAGTGAAATCATACCAACACGAAGGGTAACAGCAAAAGACACTTTATTTACAAATCTACATCAGAGGACGAACACACACAAATAGCAATACTTGGAGAATAACAGCATAAACAGAAAAATGACACTTTTACAGATTAGCGTCATAGATATAGGAACAAAACATCACTTGTAATGACAGTCACAGTTATATCAGCAGCGTTCAGCTCACCAGCTTATTACCTCTCTCTACGGTCATACCTACGCAGTACTACTCTGCATTTCCAAGGCAGACGCCGACAGTTTCGGAAATTAACTGGAACAAGCTACCTTCACTTCCTCGGCAGGTCTGCTTGTTCAAATGCCGACGGCTTCCCAGTCGATTTCCCGATCGATTTCCAAAGCAGACTGACTCTCTGGCTTTCGGTGTATTAACTGCTCCGTCCAGGTGTCCCACGTTACATAGGAAAATTCAGAAAAAGTCTGTAACTTCCTTCCCCGTGATGATATCGACAGGATTTGAACACCTACGGGAACTTTCCATTTGTCGCTAAAGTCGCCAAGTTTCTCGCCAAGTCGCTAAAATGGTTGCCAAAAATGAAGAGGTTATTGCTTAAAAGATGTGCAAAAAAAAGCAGATGTTTAACACAACTGAAAATATAACATATTTAATACTGCAATTGGCTTTAAAAAGCTAATACTGCAACTGGCTTTTAATCTAGATTTACAAGCCTCACTTTTCGCGTGCAGTAATACGTTAAACAAAAACAAAAAAAAAAAAAAATAGAACCAAAAATTCAAAAGATCTATGATGAAAAATACAGAAAGAAAAGAAACATTCAAGGAAAATACAAATGTAATTATAGAGATACATACACGATAAACTCAAAACCAATGAATAAAATAATTATAAAAGAAGAAGAGAAAGAGATAAAAATAAAAGCTTACTTAATTCAGGGAGATCATACAATGCAAATTGTAGATTTACTTCGGTATAAGAGAGAGAACTGGAAGTGTATAGCAATAACATCCATTAGATAGAGTGAAAACTGAATGAAAAATAAAAATAATAAAAAAAAAACTAATTAAATTTCAACCAAAAATAGAGAAAAGAA